>MU192275.1:19585-30110 GCA_016904865.1 Pissodes strobi | reverse complement strand
AAAAAAAACAGTTGTTTACTTTATCTCAAAAAGTGTAAACGTGGCAACATTGCCAATATTACCATCGGATCAGGCATGTTCTAAAACCACCAAGTACTAATTTTAACTTTTTTTTTTCCGAGCCGTTTGTGAAATACGAGACCGTTCCGGGACTTTTGAAAGACACTGTATAGACCCTTAAGACAAAATAAGTCGTGATTTCAGTATAATTGTGACCACGACATCTCTTATTGTATTGTATATATCTATTCACAACATGCTTGTAATATAATATCTTATAGAGAAGATTCTTTTCTACAAGCCGCATTTTAAAACATAAATTTAAAAACAGCGATAATTACAAGATCAATCGACTTACCTGTAAGGAAGATCGATCGGAATTATCCGAGCATCTTCGCCGTCCCTAATTACACTTTATAGTATACAATTTTTTCTAAATCGGTACAAGTTTTAAATATGATGATTCAGCCGCCCCAGGCAGCTCGAGCTTGTCGCCTTATTGCGTCATAATTTTGGTCCCCCAGATTTTTGATTACATCGTATTTGGGGTGATAGGGAGAAGGTAAAGACTGGATGGGTTTCTAATGACGGGTGGCGGAGATGCTCTAATAAATCCGATCGATCTTCTTTACAGGTAAGTCGATTGATCTGTTAATTATCCTCCGCATCTCCGTCGTCCCTCATTACACTTTGTAGTTGTTTAAAGTATTTGCGATGTAATCTACATTAACTGAAAATTGCGATTTTTCTGTAGTCTTAGATTGGCAAGGTCCTTTTTATAAACTAAAATCCAAATTTATAACCATTAGATTTAATAATACACATATGAAAGTAAATAGATAATGTTTAATGCTTAACTGATATTAACCTAATTTTTAATACTATACCTATATTCCTATGTAATATGATAACAAGTTGGTATGTAAGTTATAATTGTAACTTAATATTTATATGATTCCTTAGAAATTATGGTTTAATAAACAAGATGCAAATTCAGTGGGATTACCCTCGATAGGTTTGTTATAGAATTTTGCGAATACTTTTGATTTTTCTGTTCAGTCAGCTGTCTTTTGAATGGTTTGTAATATCACTCCCATTCTTTGAGCTGCTGAAGTTGCAGCGTGTCGCGTGCTGTGTGCCCTAAAAATTTCTGTGTTTATGCCGCTGACTTTTATACTGACTTGTCCCATCTGCTACTGGTTTGACTGCTGTCTGGATGATAGGGCTTTTTGTGAGTGAGTATTAAGTTTTTTTATTGCCTGGTAGCGCCCGTTTCTTCTTTTCTGCGTTCTATGTAAGTCTCTAATAGTGTGGCTATACATACTTCCGGTTGATTAATAAAATAAGGTAATATCAAATTAGGTTGAAGCCTGTTTTTAATTTATTCGGGATTCGGATTTCAATTCTGCCTTCATATTTAAAAATATTGTCTGTTTTTACTTTCAAGGTTGTCTGTGATCTGTGTGCCTTTATTAATACGAAGGCGTTACTAGTTTTAAAGTTATTTTTTGTAGATTTAAGGATTCGTGAGGGTACATGTTCTTTAAGTGCTGTAGAACTGGGTAGGGATCCCAAGTACTTGAGTATTTTGGCTTTGGGGGTCTTATGTTACATGTTCCTTTCAAGAACCTATTTATAACCGCTTCGTATTTTTGTTTAATATCCGATATTAGAGAAAGTGGAGATTTGTGTGAGTTCATGGTAGAGTAGGATGACCCCGATGACAACTGAATGTTTAAGAACTCAAGAATAAGTTTAAGGTTATTGTTATATATTTGTTGGTCCTTAAAAAAAAGAGAAATCCCACCATTTATTATAAGTATTTCAGTATTGTTTAAGGGTGTTATCTGTCAATGAAGAAATAATCACTTTTATTGCTTCATTAGGTACGCTTTATTGTAGACAAGCTCTCCTGACAATTTCCCTACAGCCAGCGAAATTTTCTTCCACAATGAGTGTTTCTCTCTGCAAGGCGATGTGAGTAAGTATTTTTCAGGGTTAAAGATAAATGATTGTTCTGCCAGTAGGTCCGTGGACAATGAGTACCATGTTTGTGATGGCCAAAGGCGGACTACAAGTATTCCAGTAGCCACTTATAATTTGTTGTAAGACTTTTTGAATTATGGGAAAAGGGGGAAACACATAAAAAATTTGTCGAGTCAGTTTACTGTAAATGCGTCTATGGAGTCAGAGTACGGATTCGGGAACCAAGAGATAATTTTTTTGCACTTTGTATTAATGTGCGTAGCAAACAGATCTATTTCTGGATTCCCGTATGTATTGATGTTCCCATAGAATTTCGCCTAGACTCTAGCTCAGCTTCTTTGTTTTCTTTTGATTTAACGTATGAAGCGTAAATATAGATGTTTTTGCCTTCACACCATTTCCAAATAGCTTTTGTTATTATTTAAATCTTACACTGCTCATTTTATTTATACACGATATGACCGTTACATTATCAATTCTTAAGAAACTATGGCAGTTTGAGTAGGTTTTTGCAAAGCATTTTAAGCTGCTTTGAGTTCTAGGATGTTTATGTGAAAGCCACAGTCTTTTTTATTCCAAAACCCGTGTGATTTTTTCCCATTGCAAAAAACACCCCAACCCATTCGTGGGGCGTCTAAAAAAATACATTACTAAAGAAAATTTATGTTGAGAAAAATGTTGAACAGAAACCATTATGTTTTTAACCACCAATTCAAATCTTCTTCCATAGTGAAAGTTATCTTAATCTTTGAGCCATAGGTTCTATTGTTTAATTTTAATGTTAAATTTTTTTGCCTCTCTAAAGATTTTATAGATTTTATGTGTAACGAGCCATATACCGTACAGCTGGACAAGCAGCAACTAGTCTTCCGACGAGTTGGGCAAATAATCTGATTTTACAGTTATTCTTTTTCCTAAAGTTTTGTATGCCTTTATAAATTATTTCCCTCTTCTCTTGCGTTAAGGCTATTGTCATGTTAGTTGCATTATAAATAAACCCTGAATATGTGCATTGTTGCGCGGGAATAACTACGCTTTTTTCGGAATTAATTATAAATCCCAAATCTTGTAATATTTGTGTAATTTTATTTATACCTTTTAAGCAATGCTCTCTTGAATTACCAATAACTAGCCCGTCATCTAAATAGAGCTCAGTTTTTGTACCCTCTAATCTTACATATCTTACAAATGGTTTGAGAAGTTTTGTAAAAAGATATGGAGCTGTACAGGGTTATTCATTATAAATGGACACCCCCCTTAACTTTGTTATTTTTAAAGACAGAGCTAATTTTTTTATCGACTTGTACGTAATCATCTTAATTTTTTTATTAATAATGTTAATATTATACCCATTCCCATAAGCGAACGCCAATATAAAGTTACTTTTTTTAAAATTGAATACCCTGTATGTTACTAAATTTTTGGCCTCTCTAGAGAAATCTAAACACATTTCATGTATAATATCCTATACCTATCTTTAGCTGTTTACGAAATATTGACAATCGAAAGTCGGGCATTTTGACACTTTGACAGGCTCTAAAATTTAAACCGCACGACATCAAAGAAAACGGTTTGCACATTCCTATCTTAGGTTTTCATAAGCTATCGAGTGAGAGTAACTATGAATTTAACCGGAGATTTAAAAGTTACGGTTAATTTTATCCGCGTGTTAAATCCGAAGTTACGGTCATTCGGTATCTTATGAAAACCTAAGATAGGAATGTCCAAACCGTTTTCTTTGATCTTGTGCGCTTTAGATTTTAGAGCCTGTCAAAGTGTCAAAATGCCCGACTTTCGACTGTCAATATTTCGTAAACAGCTAAGCTCGTGTATAATATCCTAGGTATAGGATATTATACACGAAAAGTGTTTAGATTTCTCTAGAGAGTCCAAAAATGTAGCAATATAAAAAATACTAATAAACAAATTAAGATGATTACCTACCTACAGGTCGATAAAAAAATAGCTCTCTGTCTTTAAAAATAACAAAGTTAAGGGAGGTATCCATTTATAATGAATAACCCTGTACATAAACCAAATGGAACGCAATTAAATTGGTATAGGACATTGCAAAATTCTAACCTTAAAAACTTTTTATGAGTACTGCGGATAGGAATAAGGAAATATGCATCTTTAAAATCAACTTTTCCCAAGAATGCGTATTTTGAAATTAAATTTTGTGCGGTCCTGTAGTCTTCAAGATTAAAATGGGGTGCTGTCATATACCTATTTACGTTTTTTAAGTTGAGTATAAATGGATATTTCTCATTGGGTTTTTTACGTAAAAAGTATGACGATACGAATTCGCCATCCACCGATTTACATTCCTCGATAGCCCCGATTTTTAAAAGTTCATTAATTAGCCCCGATTTTTAAAAGTTCAAAGCAACGTACTTTGCTAATCTGGAGTGGTGTTCTGTTGAAAGGGATTTTATAACCCTGTACCCATGCTATTATTGAACTGTTTACATTTAATTTCTGCCAATTTTGAACGTATAATTTTAGGGTGCCAGCGAATTTCTTCCCTACTTGATTAATTTCCTCTGACGTCTCTACGCTTGGTGCTGCTCTTTATTCCTGTTGTCCCTCTTTGGTTGCCAAGTTTTCTGTTTGTGTCGACTTTTCCAAGCTGGACGCTGGCAGTTTAAAGATTGGTTGGCAGTTTAAAGTATGCGGCTGTTGTCGAGTAAGGGACGTTGTTATTGGATTAAACCTCTTTTTTGGTATAGGGGCTCTTATTTCGTCTCCCGCTTTTTTACGCTACTGCGTTCTTTAAACTTTCTTGTAGGTTGGTATCAAACAATTCTTCTGCAATACCAGTGTTTTCCACCACTTTTTTGCATTGACTGCTTGGTGCGGGCTTGATTAGATAGATATCTTCTGTGTACGGACAAAGAGTGGATGACATCTGCTATGCATTTGGAGGCGTCTGATCACTGTGACAGTTCAGCAGGTCATTAATATAGATATGGAACCGAGTTGGTGAAAGTATTGCGCCTTGAGGCACACCCGCGTTAATGATGAATGTGTCTGAGATGTGTCCATCGACTGCAACGTGTAGGGAGTGGTTCTTAAGGAAACTGGCCAGCCAGCTGCAGAGAGAGGCTGGCAGTCCGAAGGACGGCAGTTTGTTGAGCAGTCCGTCATGCCAAACTCTGTCGAATGCCTTCGAAATATCCAACGCAATCGCTCGAGACTGTCCGTAGTTTTCAATTGCCCTACTCCATATATGAGTGACATAGGCCAATAGATCTCCTGTCGATCTCTCCTTGCGAAAGCCGTATTGATCGCAGATTATTCTGTTGTTCTCGAGGTACTTGAGTAGTTCCTGATTGACTACACGTTTCATTACTTTGGAGATTATTGGAAGCAAGGCAATTGGGCGATAGTTTGAGGGCGTGGGTTCCTTGCCTTTTTTTGGAACAGGTTGCACTCGAGCGACTTTCCAAGAAGATAGGTAAATCCTTTCTTGGTAAGACAGAGAAAAAAGCCTGGAAAATACGGGCGATAGTTCGTTGGCGCAGTTCTTTAACACGATGGCAGTTATTCCGTCTGGTCCTGATGCCCTTTGCGTATCTAGTTCTTTAAGGATTTTACGAATATCACGGTGATGAAACTTGACTTCTGTCATGGTAGTGTTGATGTTCGATATGGTGTAGAGAGCTTTGCCTTGGGGGACGTCTAAGGTAGAGTGCAATGAAAACATTTTTGGCGAGCATGTTTGCTTTTTTTCTTGGCTGTAGTCGCCATGATTCGTAGTTCGTCCCAGTTTGCAGAATTGTAATGCCAGATTTTGCGAGGCAATGGTGGATCCTTATGTAGACGTGGTAATGCACAAACCGTTGTTTGTGGTCAGAAATACCTAATGGCGGACCAACTGTAATTGTGTACTGGTCAGGATTGGTGGCTAGAAAAAGATCCAGGAGGGCGGCGAAATCGCCCCTCTCTGAGATTCGAGTTGGTTCGTCTACAAGTTGAGTAAGCCCGCAGCTGATGGCAAATGCTTCTCTAACTTCGTTGTCGGTCTTGTTGTGATATTTGAGCCAGTTGGTGTTGTGGGCATTGAAGTCTCCCAGAACGATTATTTCTGAATTGGGGTGATCGACTGTATTGAGTCAAAAGTGGTGGTCAAAAGCTTTCGTAAGCTCTGTCGCTCGAAGGGCGATAGAGACAACATATAAACTTGGTTACTCCATTTACTCCTTGAGCCACATGACGTCAAGGTTGTTCGGATCGAGTGTTTCCTCGCGGTGACATGAAAGGTCGCTTCGGACAAAAAGGCATATTCAGAACTTATGTCTAAATTGGATTTGTACGTCGTAACCAGGATAGGGATAGTTTACTGTTGTTGTTGTAGAACATACTTGTGTTTCTGTAAGGGCTAGTATGTGTGGTCTATTTGCTTGCAGATGTTGGTGTACCGAATTTATGTTTCTATTTAGGCCTCTTATGTTGCAAAAATCTATTCTAAATTGGTTCGGTATCTTTGCTGTCTATGAAATGCGTAATGATGGTCTCCCAGGACCACCCAGCGCCCAGAGATCCGAATGGTCGAGGAGTTTACTTCCGGAATATTTTTATCCTGGAAGCACCATCATGTCCATATATTCCTACTGTGGAACCCGGAATCACCAGCGCGGATGCGGAACGTGATTCGGAAAAACCACTTAGCGCTGCCCAGTTCTGGTGGGGTGGTTTTTCACCGGACGATGCGAATAGGCGTATGCATCTACCACCTAGGGCCGCTTCCACCGGAAGCATCGACCTCAGACTTATTCCTTTGGTGGTCCCTAGTCTGACAGGGGTAAGAATGGGGTTTCTTGGGTAACTCCCCAGTGATCAGCTCCAGACTTTGTACTTTGGTGTTCTCCAGCCAGGCCGAGGGAGTAACTACGAGATTTGATCCCGTGGTAAATCGGAATGGCGGGGGCGTCACTTCCCGTAATCAAACTGCTCTCACCTGTTTGACGTTCATGTCTGCTAATGTAATACAGCCCCTCTTGTCACAAACTGTCATTGATCAGCTCCAGACTTTGTACTTCGGTGTTCTCCAGCCTGGGGAAGCATGATGAGATCTGATGCGCCACATCTCGTGGCAACTCGGAATAGACGGGGGCGTCACTCCCCGTAATCAAACTGCTCTCACCAGTATGACGTTCCTCTCTGCTAATACAATGCAGCCCCTCTTGTCACAAACTGTCATTGATCAGCTCCAGACTTTGTACGTCGGTGTTCTCCAGCCTGGGGTTGATGATAAGATTTGATGGGCACATCCCGTGGCAACTCGGAATAGCGGGGGCGTCACTTCCCGTAATCAAACTGCTCTCACTAGTTTGACGTTCCTGTCTGCTAATACACCTCTTGTCACAAACTGTCAGTGATCAGCTCCAGACTTTGTACTTCGGTGTTCTTCAGCCCGGGGGAGGATGAGCGGTGTGTGTGCGAAGATATTGATTGACACGGTTCTTAAATAATTGTAGGTTGTATTAAGGCAAAACAGATGTTCTGGGAGTGAGTTCCACGGTGATGCAATGCGACAGAAATAGGAGTTCTTGTAAAGCGATGTTCTAGGTTATTCCAGTTGTACGACGAACTGGTGCGCTCTTGCCGTCTGAGGTCACTGTCTGATAGGCCTTCCCAGGATCCGGATGAGGCGGGCCAAATCTTGGGAACATCTGCCGTAAAAGTATCTGTATAACAGGGATATCATGACCACATATCTGCGGAGTTTCAGACTATCCAGATTCTGGGTCAACTCCGGGTCGCCGACCAGGCGCACAGCTCTCTTCTGAATGGAATTCAGCAGCTTTAGGGTGTGCTTTGGTGCGACACCCCAGATGTGTGAGCAATATTCTAAGCACGGTCTTATTTGCGCTTTGTAGGGCAAGAGCAACTGCTGCGGTGTATACAATTTTATGTTGCGAAATAGCGCACCAAGCTTCTGAGAGGCTGATTTTGCGATGTTAGCAACATGGTCATGCTAGGACATATTGTTGTTGACTGAGATACCCAGCAGTCCGATTGACGAGGATTATGGAATGGTCGATCCTGCCATAATGATGTTAGTGCCGGCCGTATTGGCCCTGTTGGTAAACGTGGCTGCTTGGGTCTTTGCTGCATTGAACTGGACCAAATATTTGTCGCCCCAAGTTTGAACTTTCTCCAGGTCTTGATTACTTGCTGTAATCTGCTCCTATCTGCGGTGATAAGTCTCAGTCGCTGGTAAAGTTTTTTTTTAATATAAATTGGGAGGCAAGGGCACTGTCGTCTGCAAAACTGTAAACAGGATTATTCGTTTCGGTCAGCAGGTCATTAATATAGATAAGGAACAGAGTTTGTGAAAGTATTGCGCCCTGAGGCAAGCCCACGTTGATGATGAATGTGTCTGAGATGTGTCCATCAACTGCAACGTGAAGAGATCGGTTCTTAAGGAAACTGGCAAGCCAGCTGCAGAGAGAGGCTGGCAGTCCGAAGGACGGCAGTTTGTTGAGCAGTCCGTCATTCCAAACTCTGTCGAATGCATTCGAAATATCCAACGCACCCGCTTGAGACTCTCCGTAGTTCTCAATTGCCCTACTCCATATATGAATGACATAGGCCAATATATCTCCTGTCGATCTCTCTTTGCGTATTGATTATCGCTGATTATTCTGTTGTTCTCGAGGTACTTGAGTAGTTGCTGATTGACTACACTTTCCATTACTTTGGAGATTATCGGAAGCAATGCAATTGGGCGATAGTTTGAGGGCGTGGTTTCCTTGCCTTTTTTGGAAAAAGTTGCACTCGAGCGACTTTCCAAGAAGATGGGTAAATCCCTTTTCCGTAAGACAGAGAAAAAAAGCCTGGAAAATATGGGTGTTAGTTCGTTGGCGTAGTTCTTTAACACGATGGCAGGTATTCCGTCTGGTCCTGATGCATTTTGCGTATCTAGTTCTTTAAGGATTTTACGAATATCACGGTGATGAAACTTGACTTCTGTCGTGGTAGTGTTGATGTTCGATATGGTGGAGAGAGCTTTGCCTTGGGGGACGTCTGAGGTAGAGTCCGATGAAAACATTTTGGCGAGCATGTTTGCTTTTTTCTTGGCTGTAGTCGCCGTGATTCGTAGTTCATCCCAGTTTGCAGAATTGTAATGCCAGATTTTGCGAGGCAATGGCGGATCCTTCTGTAGACGTGGCAATTCACAAACCGTTGTAATAAGTTTGTGGTTGGAAGTATCTAATAGCGGACCAACTGTAATTGTGTACTGGTCAGGATTGGCGGCCAGAAAAAGATCCAGGAGGGCGGCGAATTCGCCCCTCTCTGAGATTCGAGTTGCTTCGTCTACAAGTTGAGTAATCCCGCAGCTGATGGCATATGCTTCAGCGTCTCTACCTTCGTTGTCGGTCTTGTTGTGATATTTAACCCAGTTGGTGTTGTGGACATTGAAGTCTCCCAGAACGATAATTTCTGAATTGGGGTGATCGACTGTACTGAGTCAAAAGTGGTACTAGTGTTGTAAAAAAGCTTTGGTAAGCTCTGTCGCTCGGAGGGCGACAGAGACAACATATAAACTTGGTTACTCCATTGGCGGTGAACTTAAGCCACATGACGTCAAGGTTGTTTGGTTCGAGTGTTTCCTCGCGGTGACATGAAAGGGCACTTCGGAAAAAAGGCATATTCAGAACTTACGTCTAAATCGGGTGTGTACGTCGATCGTAACCACCGTACTGTTGTTGCTGTAGAACATACTTGTGGTTCTGTAAGGGCTAGTATGTGTGGTCTATTTGCTTGCAGATGTTGGTGTACCGAATTTATGTTTTTATTTAGGCCTCTTATGTTGCAGAAATCTATTCTAAATTGGTTGGATATCTTTGCTGCTATGAAATGCAGAATGATGGGCTCCCAGGATCACCCAGCGCCCGAAGATCCAAATGGCCGGAGAGTTTACTTCCGAAATTTTTTGATCCTGGAAGCACCATCATGTCCATATATTCCTACTGTGTAACCAGGGACCTCAAGCGCGGATGACGTTCCTGCCTGCTAATACAATGCAGCCCCTCTTGTCACAAACTGTCATTGATCAGCTCCAGACTTTGTAATTCGGTGTTCTCCAGCCCGGGGGAGGATGATGAGATTTGATGGGCCATATTCCGTGGCAACTCGGAATGGCGGGGGCGTCAATTTCCGTAATCAAACTGCTCTCACCTGTTTGACGTTCCTGTCTGCTAATATAATGCAGCCCCTCTTGTCACAAACTGTCATTGATCAGCTCCAGACTTTGGACTTCGGTGTTCTCTGGCCTGGCAGCGGGCGGAGGCGTCACTCCCCGTAATCAAACTGCTCTCACCAGTTTAACGTTCCTGTCTGCTATTACAATACAAACCCTTTTGTCACAAACTGTCATTGATCAGCTCCAGACTTTGTGCTTCGGTGTTCGCCAGCCTGGGGGATGACGATAAGGTTTGATGGGCCATATCCCGTGGCAACTCGGAATAGAGGGGTCGTCACTCCCCGTAATCAAACTGCTCTCACCAGTTTGACGTTCCTGTCTGCTAAT
>MU192275.1:0-19575 GCA_016904865.1 Pissodes strobi | reverse complement strand
CCCGTAATCAAACTGCTCTCACCAGTTTGACGTTCCTGTCTGCTAATACAATGCAGCCCCTCTTGTCACAAACTGTCATTGATCAGCTTCAAACTTGTTTGTAGCCTGGGGGAGGACGAGGGGATCTGATGGGCACATCCCGTGGCAACTCGGAATGGCGCGGCGGGGGCGTCACTACCCGTAATCAAACTGCAATAACGTATTAATAAATATTGAGGCCGTTTTCGATGAGTTATTGTCACTCCATCCTGAAATTTCGCCTAAAGTTTTAATGGTATTTGGTAAACTTTCAACAAAGGTAATAAAAGAGTCATGCCTCTCTACCCATCTTGTCTCACAGAGACTGGTAAGCTGTCTACCCATAACAGATTTAATAATGAAATGTTTTTTGCTGATTGATTAAAGAACGCGACTACTTCCTTTATAACCCCTGTGATGTTGCGGATAATCTGTATTTTTGAGATTTGTTCTATCGAGTTGTTTAATACACGGTTGTGGCAAGACACATGTTTTGCATTGACACCAGTTTTAAACATTTTCTACACGGCACCTTTTGCATCTGAAGTCTTTACAGAACAGCGATCTGTTATGGTGGCTTCCCACGGCTCGTGATATCACAGGCCGGACTGCGCCAGCTCGGGCCAACACGCCGTGGGAAGGGTGCCGTCCGAGGTCGCCCGGAAAGATCCGTGATTGCGCGTCCGATCCGCCGCAAGTCGGTAACTTCAAAGGCGCGGCCTGGCCTGATCTGTCGCGACCTGTCGGTGTCTGTTGTTATCTGTGATTAGGGTTGATTTTTGGGGCCATTTTCCATTTTAATACGTTCTGCCAACACCTATAGCTGGACGCCAAATGTCCCGATTTTCAATCCAGAATCAAATTTGCCGCAAAACAAAACGCCCATCGAAAAATTAAATTTAATTTTCAGTTCCAGCACAAATTTAAAAAATATTCTAATGATATTTCAATTTATCGCGTCCATTCCAGCATTCAACGCGGCCTCTGAACGCATTTTTTCGCTTTGCGAAAATGCATGGACAGACTTTAGAAACAGGCTTACAGTTGAGCATATTAAAAGTCACAAATAAAAGTTAATTTTACCCAGACCTGTAGAGAATTTTACAAGCACGCGCTTAGAATATACCATGCTAACTTCGGCAAAAAGCCAAAAAAATACTATTTAAAAAAAAATGCAATGGATTATATTTTTTAGTTCTAACACAACAAAATGTTTTTTTTTTTTACATTACATAGGAATAAATTTCCTTTGTAACATGTACTAGCATCTACAGCTCACTACAAAACAAGGTCACGAATCGGCCCGAACGAGTTTCGAAGTCAATCTTAACTTCACGCATGGCCCTCTGCTCGCTTCGCTCGCTCCAGGGCTCAATGAACCAAAACTAACCCAAATTTAGAAAAAAAAAATATATAACCTTAATATATATTTTTTTAAAACCACCGACGGGAATCGAACGCAGGACGCCATAATCGGAAACCCAGAACCGTACCACTAGACCACGAAACCGCTTAGAGCCTTTCGGCTGGAACGTATAGACAAGGGTAAAAAATAACGAAACTCGTTTGGGCCGACTCGTCATCTTGTTTTGTAGTGAGCTGTAGATTGCTATTGTAATATGTTATCTAGAATTAGGAGTACTAAGAAGCCGCCCTTTAGTTGTTTCTTAATGTTATGATTGTTATGTTTTCATGTTACATATTATGTAGGTATCTATAAGTACATACTAGGTATATTCTATTCTATATTTGGTTATTTTAAACCTACTGTCAACCAGTCAACCTATCGAAAAGTAAAATGCCGAGTTTCACGCGACATTTTTAAACGGAACCCTATCTTCAAACTCTTGAAGAACAGGCTCATACAGGCCATGGGAAGACTTCACGCGCGGCCAAGCCCGATCCGTGCTTACCTGTGCTTGTCCGCCGCGCGGGTCTGGCCTGTTCTAAGACAGGCCGTGGGAAGCCACTTTGACAATGCCAATACAATATTTTAGGTCCAACCCTAGATTAGTCAAATATTCACAGACTATTCTAGCTAGCATTTTACCTGTTAATTTGTGCTCGATATTGGATATTTCGGAACTATCTGCTACGCTATCATTCTTGGAGTTGACATTTTCAGAATATAAATTGACTACAGATTTATAAGCATCAATAAATCTTAAAAACTGCTCTTTTATAACGTTGCTATCTAAATATATTATCACCAAAACAATCTGTTCGATATGCGCTTGGTATGTTGTTTCGTCAAGTAATATCGAATAATATCGTTTTTAACATTGGAAATGTTTTTGTTTTCCTAATATGGGGGCATCAAATCGCGAAAAAGTGCATGCTACATTTGGCACATCACGTCATACGCGTGAGAGATCGTTTTGGTTTAGTTTATGCAGACTGAATCGGTTCAACTGACAAAAATAATTTAAAACTAACTGAAACTAACCGAAAGTTGATTGAACGACTAACCCAAACTAACCAAAAGTACCCAAATGCACCGAAAAGGGTTATATTGTATCAGAATAGATTTAAAAAATAAAAGTAAGTTAACACTACTTCAGACCGAACATTGGCTACTAACCATAACTAACCAAAAACATTAACATTGGTTATAACGTATCGGATCCGGTTCAAATTACTAAAATAAATTGGAACTAACTGAAACTAACCGAGAGTTGATTGATCCACTAACCAAAAGTAATCAAAATCACCAAAAAGAGCTAAAACGAATCGGAAGATATTAAAAATATTAAAGTAAGTTAAAACTAACCAAAACGAACCGAATTTTGGCAACTAACCCAAGCTAACCAAAAACATTAAATTTGATTATAACGTATCTGAGCTGGTTCAAACGACTAAAATAATTTAAAACTAACTGATATTAACCTAAAGTTCATTGAACCACTAACCAAAAGCACCAAAAAGGGCTAAAGCATATCGGAACAGTGTAAAAAATTAAAGTAGATTAAAAGTAACCCAAATTAACCGAATTTTGGCGGATAACTAAAATTAACCAAAAACAATAAAATTGCTTATAACGTACGGGAACCGGTTCAAATGACTAAAATAAATTATAAACTAGCTGAAATTAACCGAAAGTTGATTGAACGACTTACCAAAACTAACCAAAAGTAACAAGAAGCACCAAAATGGGTTAAAACGTATCGGAACATATTAAAAGTATTAAAGTAAGTTAAAACTAACCCAAATTAACCGAATTTTGGCGACTGACCAAAACTAACCAAACACATTAGAATAGGTTATAACGGCTCGGAACCGGTTCAAATGACTAAAATAAAAATATAGAACTAATCGAAATTGTTCGAAATTTGATTGATGGACTAACCAAAAGTAAACAAAATCACCAAAAATGGCTAAAACGTATCGGAACAGATTGAAAATATTAAAGTAACCGGTTCAAAGGACTAAAATAAATTAAAACTAACTAAAACTAAACGAAACTTGAATGAATGAGTAGCCAAAACTAACCAAAAGCACCAAAACGGCCTATAATGTATCGTAATAGATAACACAAATAAACTAAGTTAAAACTAATCGAAACGAACTGAATTTTGGCGACTAACCAACACTAACCAAACCTATTAAAAATGACTATAACGTATAGGAACCGGTTCAAATGACTAAAGTAAGTTGAGACTAAGTGAAACTAACCGAAAGTTGATTGGACGACTAAACAATACTAACCAAATCTATTGAAATTGATTATAACGTATCGGAACCGGTTCAGATGACTAAAATAAGTTGAGACTAAGTGAAACTAACCGAAAGTTGATTATATGACTAACCAAAACTAACCAAATCTATGAAAATTGATTATAACGTATCGGAACTGGCCAAATAAGTAAAATAAATTGAGACTAAGTGAAACTAACCGAAAGTTGATTAGACTACTAACCAAAATTAACCTAATCCATTAAACTTGATTATACCGTATCGTAACCGGTTCATGTGACTAAAATAATTTGATACTGTGAAATTGTTACATAATAATTTAGCACGAATATGTAACAGATAGAAGTCAAATAAAGTCAATGATTCCACCCTTAATACCATGCGACTAATTTCCTATTTCGGCGTAAATACAGTGTGGCCCAAATTGGGTATACATGTATGGGTATCTTGGAAACTATAAGAGATAGAAAATCGGTTAAATGGGGAAAGTTTTAGGTCATTCAATTCCCAATTCAATGCCGTTTTGATAACGATTTGATCTTTTTTCGTTTTTGAGATATTGTGAAAAAATCAAAAAGTTGTATTTTCGAAAAAGCGCTGTATTTTTTTTATTAAAAGATATTTTTAAAATCTGTAAAAACATTGTTAGGACAACTTTTTATGCTCGATGCACCCATGTATTCAGTTTTTAGTTCTGACGTTTTGGTTATGAGGAACCAGCATGAACTTCTTTTTTTCTTATGGCGGCCATTTTGTTTTTTAGCACATTTAGAAAGAACTTTTTTTTCCCTTTCTTGTGATGTATAACACTTCATAAAAATATTTTAATTTTATATCAGAAAACGACAAATTTAATTTTTAGCTGGGTTGGCCATGACTGCGGAGGCCATTTGCGGTACAAAACAAATATTGCTAGTGTTTCATAGTTATTTTACTGAGAAATATACGAAACATTGATCAGACAAACATCGAATTTAACTGTTCATTTTTAGTAATTTTTGATTTTATTAATATTTGTTAAAAGGTAAGTTTACTATTAGCTGCCCTGCCAAACATCATTAAAAAATATCAATATGTTAAGAATGTTATATTAAATGCAATAGGAATACAAGTGTAGCACCGCCAGTTATTTGGAACTCAATCCTGACAGTCAACACTCAAGACTCAAGCCTTAAGACAAGTCTGTTATGAACCTATGAAATTATAGAAGCCTTGGGAAGCCATGTGACCAAAGGACAAAATAATATTGAAACAATATTGGGTTGGCTTTAGCAACAGTTGCTACGGAGGGCGGTTGGCGTACAAAACAATATTTGCTATTAATTTCCAAACTATCGTTCTAAATATAGGTATCTGTTTCTGTTCATAACTGCTTACTTTACAACTTACTACTATTAACATACCCAAACTAACTAATCTAACCACGCGAAACCGGCTAGACCCCACCACCTCGTCCCACTCGAGGACCCAGCCACCGCCGATGCATACGCATACACAGTTGTTCACGGTATTTGACGGTACAAAGTACAAAGTTTACAGAATATGCAGGTATCTGCCGCACGCTTGTGATTTCAATGCATTAAAGTTTCGACAGTGAGTGAGGCAACTTATATTTATTCTGTAAACTTTGCCCAAAGATTACACCGAGGGGTGTAATATCCGGGGACCTAGCTGGCCAATTTACAGGACCCCGGTTTGATATAACATTATTTAATTGTAAATGAATGGTCCTATAAGTTGATTATCTAAAAACAAATTATACTATTTGAATTTGTAAATATTTTGCGGACTGTGTAGACTTACCGTACACACCACACTAGACATTAAACCCAAATCTTACTTGTGGCCTACGTTCTGCGACTTGGTGAGGATTATCAGTGGCCCAAAAATGGATATTCACCATAATGAATGCTCCGCAGTTGCTGAAAAACGTTTCGTCGGTCCAAATAATCTTCATACTGAAATTGGGGTTTTCTTGACATTGGTTTACAAACCAGTTTGAAAATCATAATCGCCTTGGGTCTGTTTCCTTTAAAACTTGAACAATAGTAGGTATATAAGGACGATATTTGTTTTCTTTAAAGACTGTTTGGATAGTAGTTCTTGGTATAAGTATTTCCCTCGCACGTACTCTCGTCGACGTCGTCGGGTTCGCATTAAAATATCCTTAATATCATCGTCACGAGCTTGATTGTCCTTCTGATATTTCTTTGGCGTTGGTACTTCAAAGCTTCCATAATTTTTTAAGTTCAGGTCAAGCCTCGCGAATAGTCTTGGCTGTTGCCTCTCAGGATACAGGTCCAAATAGTCGGCGGTGGCAAGATTTGTATTTCTATTACATTTAATATAACATTCTAATATGTCATATTTTTCTTCACTGGCATATCGCGTGGTGATATTTAGAAATCAAAATTTATGAAAATTTAAACAAAAACTACCAAATAGAGTTTTGACTGAATAATGTCACTTTTCAGTAAAATGACTTAAATGCTGCTGAATCACCATAGCAACACTATCATTTATTACGGCAAATGCCCTCCGCAGTCATGGCCAACTCAGTTAAAAACTAACTTTGTCGTTTTTTGACATAAAAATAAAATATTTTTATAAAGTCTTATACATCATAAGGAAGGAAAAAATATGTTCTTTTTAAATGTGCTAAAAAACAAAATGACCGCCATAAGAAAAAACTAAGTTGATGATGGTTTCTCAGAACCGAAACGTCAGAACTAAAAACTGATTACATGGGTGCATCGAGCGTAAAAAGTTGTCCTAACAATGTTTTTACAGATTTTAAAAATATGTTTAAATAAAAAAAGTACAGCGCTTTTTCGAAAATACAACTTTTTCATTTTTTCAAAATATCTCAAAAACAAAAAGAGAGAAAATCGTTATCAAAATGGCGTTGAATTGGGAATTGAATGGCCTACAACTTTCGCCATTTAACCATTTTTCTATCTCATATAGTTTAGAAGATACCCATACATGTATACCCAATTTGGGCCACACTGTATACCTTAAAAGTATTGTTGGCTGCCTACGGACGAGTGCAATATCGAAATGTTTTATGAAAAGGTTATTCTTGGAACGTTGCCAGATGTTTAATTGGCAAAGTGTTCGCCCTGTAATTTTTACGTGGTTGCGATTTAGGCCAACAGGAAAATACATAATTAATTGATGTGCTATCGTGAGTTTTGATTAAACGACTGTTTTTTCGCTTTCGCGTTAAAATTACGCAGTCAAGATATGTTATTAAATGCGTATGTTCCCTAACTTGGCAACGTTGCTCGAACTGCTCCGCAGTATTTAATATATGGTTTAATATAGGAAAAAAATCGACTGGAGCTAAAGGTACATTTATGATCGAATCGACTGAATGCGTTGAACAGACTGGATGATAGAAATTGTAAATGACGCCGGCCGGAACGAGATAGTTGCTGGTTGTCTGGTCATTGTCGATGATGGATTTATCGTTGGATTTCTTTGTTCTGCCAGCAATGTATAATATTATACAGCCTTAGATACGTTTCATTGCATATTGTAGATGTTAGTAAATTTGGCGACATCGGCTGCTGTAGTTTGCGTATGATTACAGGACAGTGTGGAACGGGCTTATGGTTTTCTTCTAGCTTTTTAACATCGAATTTCACGAGCTAGTTAGTCGTTTTGGCTTGATATCGTCCTCTTTCTTCAGAAAACCTTCTTAAGAGGTAGTGCGTATATATGTCTGATAAAAGTTTAAGAATTTTTAATTCACCCTGAGGGGAATATTACTTTTTCGGGCGATAGAGAGTGGCGTAGTTTATGGCTTGACTGTGGATGGGCTGGTTTTTGCCTAAAGTCAAGATTGGATTAGTAACTCGCCACGTGCAGTGTATTCTGGAACAAAGTATGCCGTTCCCTTCTTCGAGGAATGTCTGTAGAAGAGAGCGTTTGCTCCCCGATTCGTCGTTACCATCGAAAAACCCTAAGTAGTTAGGTAAATAAATATACATATCTTATATTTTGTACATACTCATTTATTTTCTGTACAGAGTAGAAGTAATTTCATTATAGTTTTTTTAACGGGTCTCAGAGGGGATTGAAATACTGCACAATATTGCTATATAGAGAGTGTTACTTTTGAAAATTTATTAATTCTTGCACGTATATCATGCAATATCATCACACAAAATATAATTTGGGCCTGGAACAGGCAAAGCATGATTTATTTACACTCATTATTTTTACAAGAAGTGATACTCTAGGGAAAATAAGCGTATTAAATAATAGTTCATGATATAGTTCTCGTATCATATTGCAGTCGAACACTCATAGCAGATTCTTTGTTTTTATGGGCACCCGTATTGTATAATTGGGTTTAATAATGTATAAAATTGTATATAATCTTTGATAAATTTCATTTCTGCTTTAAATTTTGCTTATAGGAACTTGTAAAGTCATACATAAGCTAAGTAAATTTAGATTTAATATTAATGACATAAATGGACAAGCTTTGTTCTTGCCTGGGAGTCTAAACTCTTAAAAGAGCATACAGTGGTGATATTATTAGTCAGTTTTCTTAGTATTTTATGTCTTTCACCTGTAGGGTGAGATGATAAGGTCATAATAACCTTCGCATTTTGGCAAGACGACTAATATTATTATTTTTAAATACTCTCATTATTATTTTTAAATACTCATTGAATTGGGAGTGTTCTGAAAGAGGAGCTGCTCGAAATTGCAGTAAGTGATTGCATACTTAGCGCTTGTTCTCTTTCAGGGTTTTTTTTTCTTTGTACGGGAGCCAGTTTTCCGGGGAGCCATTCATATCCGGAACCAGTTGGTTGGAGCTATTATTTTTGGCTTGAGCTGTGCTTGGAGTTGTGTATCTGGAGCAAGCTATTGTTGTTTGGAGCGAGCTTGGCTTGAAGAGAGGTTAAGTAGCTAACCAAGCAGCTGCCAGTCAATACAGTTGGTTGTGCTTTATTGGTACCAACTGTAGCCATAGAGGTATGGGGATTACCTTAAATACCACTGAGAGTTTATGGTCCCAAGGTGCATGGTTGAAGTCCGCGTGCAGAAGGCCGTAGGTGTTATCGGCGAGGACCAGTAAAGATAAGTTTAGGTTATATTTGTGATCTTTTCGGCATAATGTTAGTGGCGTGTCATTGATCTGTTCACGCGTGTATTTTCAGCGTGTTATTGATATTTTTCAGCGTATATTAGATTGCGTGTTTTAGAGTTTTTCCGGCGTTGCATCATATCGCGTGTTTAGTTTTCTGCGTGGTACTGATATAGCTATACTCGGTAATGTTCGGGTGTAAGCATAGCTTACTTATGTAAATCTAATTAACTGCTGAATCTTCTAGTGTGATTCTATTAATGCTCATGTTTTTATGTATCGACGTCACGCCAAAGATTCTGACGCAAAGGCGGGGCATTCCGTAAGTAGATGGTATGGAGTCTCGTCGTCCTCCATGCACCATCTACACTCCGCCTCCTCTGCAATTCTCAGCAGGGTCAGGTGCCGTCTAAGCCTACAGTGCCCGGTGTAGAATCCTACCAGGGCCCTGCACTCCTTCCTAGGTAGACACAACAGCCCCTTGGCGAGACTCTTCGCGGGCCCATGTATCATGAGCCTCGTCTGTCTCATCCCCGGAGCCGTCCGCCATACCTCCTCCGCCAGACTATCCATCCAGGTCTCCAAAGCTCCTTCGCGGACACACTGGGCGATCCCCACACAGGGGTCAGGCCCCAAGTATCCGCGTGCGGAGCCTTCTCTTGCTAAGGTGTCGGCTGTCTCATTTCCCGGTACACCCGAGTGTCCTGGTACCCTTCCCTCCGTCCAGTCCTCCTTTGTAGGGAAGAGGAAGTTTAGTCCCTCGGGGAAGCCTATCTCAGGAACCATCGCGTCACCTGGCATACCCAGGATGGCTAGGTCCCCAGACAGGCCTCGCCATAGACCACAATGGCCCCAGCAGGAGCCATTGTCCCTCCACATCTCCACGTCAGCCAATCTCATGGCCGCCCTGGCTGCCTCGTGCCTCACCCGGTCCGTCAACGGGGGCAACCCCACCAGCACCTCCAGGGCCCTTGTGGGTGCCGTCCTCATAGCCCCGGTGATGCAGAGGCATGCAAGTCGCTGTAATTTGTCCAGCACTAGTCTGGACGCCATTTTCATGGATCCTGGCCACCAAACAACCGATTCATGCATGAGCATCGGAGCGATCATCGTCCTGTATATCCATAGCATAGTTTTCGGCCCAAGTCCCCAGGTCCCTCCCAGCGCCCTACGGCAAGCCCACAGAGCACTGAGCGCCGCCGCGGTCTTGAGCCGAATGTGTTCCTGAAAGGTCAGTTTGGAGTCCAACCAGACACCCAGATACTTGACGCATTTCTTCGCCACAAGAGGGGTCCCTTCCAACGCGATATTGGGAGAGACCTCCAACTTCCTTTTTCTGGTAAAGATGACCATCTCTACCTTGCTGGGATTCGCTCTGAGTTCGTTATCCCTACACCACTGTGAGAACCTTGTCAGTGCTTCCTCCAGAAGCCTCTGCAATATTCCCACCTCGGTACCTTGTGCCATAATGACGACGTCGTCTGCATAGGCCTGTGCATAGACCCCATGCTCTACTCTCAGGATACGTAGGATCTCGTCCACCACTAGGCACCACAGGAGGGGGGACAGAACCCCCCCCTGAGGGCATCCCCGCGATGACTCGACCCTAACCACCTCATCTTCCAGCCTAGCCTCGACCCTCCGCCCAGTGAGCATGGAGCGGATCCAGCTCGTTATGACCGGACCCACTCCCGTTCGCTCCACCGATCGGCAGATCGAGCCCACGGCTGTGTTATTGAAGGCTCCTTCAATATCCGCAAACACGCACACCGATAGCCGTCCGCCTCCCAGCCCCTCCTCCAGCCTGGATACCAGGTGGTGAAGAGCCGAGTCCACCGACCTGCCCGTTCGATATGCGTGCTGTTCCGGACTCAGAGGGGCTCTTAGAGCCACCCACTCCCTAAGGTATCGGTCCACCAGCCTCTCTAGTGTCTTCATCAAGAAGCTGGTGAGACAAATAGGTCGATACGATTTCGTATCGGTATAGTCGTTCCTTCCCGCTTTGGGAATGAACACCACTCTGCTGTGCCTCCAGGGCTCCGGCACGTACCCGTGCGCGATAGAAGCCCTGAAAAGGTCCATTAGCGGCGTGCTAAGAAGTCCTCCGTCACGCTGCAACAGCGCTGGAAAGACCCCATCCTCACCTGCCGCCTTAAACGGGGCGAAGGTCTCGATCGCCCACCTTAGCCTATTGTAGGTGACCATCTTTTTGGCAGTGCCATAGTCAGCTCTAATGCTGAATCCGGCCCCGCCATCACCTCCCCGGCCCATGGCTGTTGAGCCTGGGAAGTGTGTGGTCAGTAGCTGGTGCAGAGTATCCGCCGGTGACGACGTATAGCCTCCACCTGGCTTACGGACACTGCCCAATTTGACGAGTGGATCCCTTGACAGCACCTTGCAGAGCCTAGCAGCGGCCGGGGCTCGGGATACCCCTCCACAGTAGGCCCTCCAGGCACTCCTTCGCGATCCTCTCAGCTCTCTTTTGTACTGTCCCCGGGCCTCTTTATATAGGTCCCAGTCAGTATCCACCCCGCTGTGTCTAGCCCTATTAAAGAGCCTCCTCAGCTGTGTCCTAAGGTTCTCCAGAGTGGAATTCCACCAAGGAGTTTTCCCTTTACTGTGCCGCTTAGTCACGGGGCAGCTGCTTGCGAAAGCCCCGGCCATCGATGATCCTATCCACCTTGCGGCGTCATCCAGCTCATCGGAGGCCCGGTACTTCCTCGGCATGTCCCTTAGACGCCAACTTAGCTCCTCCCTATTGAGGTCCCAGTTGGTTGCTTTGGGGTTCCTAACTTCCTCAGCTCTCGCTGAGGAAGGGCCCAGTTCTATATTGATGTATCTGTGGTCCGACATCGAGTCTTCCACAGACGCACCCCATTTCGTAATATCCGGGAACAAACCCCTGGTGCACAGAGTCAAGTCTATGACCGAGCTTCGTCCCGTAGTGAAGAAAGTGGGCTCACTCCCTCTGTTGGCCACCTGCAGCCCTACAGATGCAATGAATTCCAACAACTCTTCCCCCCTCCGATTGGATCCAGCACTGCCCCACACTATGTGATGCGCGTTGCTATCACATCCAATCAGGAGTGGAGTATTTACCTCCTCGCAGTAGGTAACCAGATTCCTGATTCCCTCCGGCGGGCAGGGTTGTTCGGCTGGGAAGTACGCTGATGCTAGTACCACCCTCTGTACACCTACGCTTGTAGGAATCTTGACTAGGATAGGGACCAGGTCCCTAGTAGCCTTATCCCTTAGGAAAAAGGCCTCCAGTCCCACTGTCAATATACCTGCTCTGGGGTCCCCCATAGTCAGATCCGGTGTATACAACACAGATCCCGCCATGGACAGCCCCCTTACCCTGGATTTAACAATCCAAGGTTCCTGGATAAGTACAACTGCTGTACCCTCCTCTACTATCTTCCTGCATAGGTGGGCCGTAGCAGCCCTACTATGCTGCAGATTTATCTGTAAAATGGACATGGTCAACGCCCGCCCACCCTTCATTCATACTGAAGGTTGCCCCTCAGTCTGAGTCAGACTGACGGAGCTCCTCCTCTGTGGCACCTCCCGGAGGGGGCCCCACCTCTACGTTAACCTCTGACTGAGGAGCGGCCAGCGGTGATCCCACCATGGAAGGACCGGCAGCCTCCTCAGAGGCCCCCACATCCACGTCCATGGCGAGCTCATCCTCGGGGCCCTCCTCCGGAGAGCTCCCGTCTGGAGCCGCTGGCCCCTCCTCAAGTCTCGACCCCGGTGCAGCCAAAGTTACCTTTACCTGCACCGCCAAGCAGAACAGGAGAGAGCCCCTGGACACAATGGTGTCAGCGGACCTATCGTCCACCCCCATCACAATCCTGGAGCCCTTCTCCTCCGTCGTCCTCTTCCAGACTCTCCAGAGTCGGCAGTCCAGACCATTCTGGGCCTCAAGGCAGCGGACTATCGCTTCATCAGAGACGTCCGCCCCCAGCCCAGGAATCCAGACCGCCGCCCTCCTAAGCCTCAACCCTTGCGGGTCCACCTCAACCAGGTTGGCGACTCCCCAGGGCCTGACGTTAACCAGCTCCCTACGGATCCACCCCCTGGATTCCTCGTCATTCGCAATGATCAGGATATGGCCCCGCCACACCCTGATCGTGCGGATCCTCGGGGGAGCTACATCTCCTCTCATAATGCTGAGGCTTACCCAGCGATTTAGGGTCCCGATGAACCTCAGCACGTCCTCGGGAGGCAGGTTTGTTTCCTGCCCCCGAAGACCCACCAGGATCCTCGGTCCCTCCGCTGTGGCCGCCTGAGCGTATGACTGCGGGGCCCCTTGTGTGGAGCCACTCACAGTCGTACTTTCTTTCGCGGGTTCCTCTCTTTTGGTACCCGCCTTCTGCCGGTCTTGCCCGGGTGCCTTCGGATTGGCCCCTGAGCCGACCTTCCTTTTCCTCTTCCCGCCCGCCGTTTCCGGAGTGCCCCCTACGGAGCCTTCCGTTGACGGCGTGCCAGGTTGAGTCTGCGCCGAGGACGAGCTCGCTGTCAGTCCAGCCGCCAGGAGCCTCTTCCTCTTCGCCTTCTTTTTCTGAGCCCCGCTTCTGTTTTTAGAGCGGGACCCCATTACACTGGCTGGGGGCCCAGCCGTGGCCGAGCCCGAGCCCAAGCCCCCTTCGCTGCTAGCAGGGGTAGCGGTCGGTCCCCTTGAGGAGCCCGATTGCTCCCCCGCCTTACAGGGGGGCATTTCTTTAGATAGGGGACCCTTTTCGGGTCCCCCATTTTCTTTTTGTTTGTTTTTGTCTGAATCCATTTTTGATCCCACGAGTATGGGGGAAATAAAAAGTCACCAGCCAAGGAGCCCCCACTTGGCCAGAAGGCAGAGATAAAACGGGGTGTGCCCGGTGCCCCGAGTTTTGTCGGCTATCGGCTGAATACACCCTCAGCCATCCATCCCTTCGGCGCCGACAGAAACCTTGGGATTGGGGGGGTTTTATGGTGGTCCCCATCCACTTGGCCCAGGCGATTAAGCCAAGGCCCCCGTGCCCCCCAGCCCGCTACCTCGTCGAGGGTCATTGCGAGCCAGGCGGTTTACGGTATGTGCCGTGAGGTGGTCCGCGGCCAGGTGTTCGGGCGGCATGTTGGGTGATTTATAACCCTCAGCCGCCGTTATTCCCCGGCAGGCCAGGTGCGCCTGATGGCACTCCTGGCCCCCTCCTATCCGCCGCCTGGAGACGCGCTCAGTAGGCACTCAACCCCTGAGATTTATTGACTATTCAGTTTAAATAATTTTACATAACGATATTTTATAATCTGAATCAGTAAGGTTTATTCATGTACAACTGCGAGTCGTCTACCATGGTAAACGCGCCCAAAGTTTAGTAGCAACTATTAGACGGATAACTGTGATTGTTGATTAATTTGTTGAACTTGATTTGATCTTTCGTAATCATTTGGTGTTATATTGTTACTTCCGTTATAGCTAAAGCGTAGCTAATAATTGTTCGATCACTCTTATCTAATTCACTTCTAGTATAACGCAATTTTAATTCAAATTACTGTCTTTACATTTATGAGCATATAGATTATTATTTGTTTCCCATTGAGCTCCTTTACCTGTTGTATATTTATATTATTTTGATTATTGGAAGTAATATGACGACACGTTACTGTCAAACCTAACGAACGCCAATAAATAAAAACCTGCACGAACGTGGCCGTTTTTTATTTGCTCTGAAATCCATCAACCAAACAATTGTATTTATCAGTCGTCTGGATTTTAAATCGCCCTTGCGTAGCGGATAATCGTCAATTTGGATCGCCCTTATGGATTCTTAAGACCGAGGATCTTCCTGTTTGGATCTGAGGATTTGGATACTTCAAACTGGTGGCGTCTAGGTCAAAAGTAAGTGATTGACCCACTCCCACGCCGACGAGCAAGTCGGAGCACACATGTTGCGCTGGCCGCATCCTTAAGGGTAGGTATCATCTTATTCATTATATCTCGCTAACACATTTAAAAGGGTTTTACGCGCAACAAAATGAACCGAAAGTTGATTAGACGACTAACCAAAACTAACCAAATCTATTAAAATGGATAATAACGTATCAAAACCGACTCAAATGACAAATAATTTGAGACTAAGTGAAACTAACCGAAAGTTAATTGACGACTAACCAAAACTAACCAAATCCATTAAAATTGATTATAACGTATCGATGACTAAAATATGTTAAGACTATGGGAAACTAACCGAAAGTTGATTGGACGACTAACCAGAACTAAACAAATCTGTGAAAATTGACTATACTGTAAGAACCGCCTCAGATAAGTAAAATAAGTTGAGGCTAAGTGGAACTAACCGAAAGTTGATTAGACGACTAACCAAAACTAACCAAATCTATTAAAATTTGAACGTATCGGAACCCACTCAAATGACTAAAAAAGTTGAGACTAAGTAAAACTAACCGAAAGTTCATTCGACGACTAACCAAACATACCCTAATCCATTAAAATTGATGTTAACCTATCGTAACCTGTCCAAATGACTAAAATAAGTTGATGCCAAGTGAAATGAACTGAAAGTTGATTAGACGACTAACCAAAACTAACCAAATCTATTATAACGTATCGGAACCGATTCCAAATGACTAAAATAATTTGAGACTAAGTAAAACTAACCGAAAGTTAACTGAACCACTAACCGAAACAAACCAAATCCATTAAAATTGATTGTAACGTATCGAAACCGGTTCAAATTACTAAAATAAGTTAAGACTAAGGGAAACTAAACGAAAGTTGATTGGACGACTAGCAAGAACTAACCAAATCTATGAAAATTGATTATAACATATCGGAAACGGCTCAAATAAGTAAAATAAGTTGAGACTAAGTGAAACTAGCCGAAAGTTGATTAGACGACTAACCAAAACTAACTTAATCTATTAAAATTGATTATAACATATCGGAGCCGATTTAAATGACTAAAACTAACCGCGTTAGATCGGGGGTTGAGAGATGAATCGAATGCAGTTTTTTCAACCACCAATGTTATAAATTCTACAAATGGTCGAAACTTGAAGTAATATGCATTTATGTGGTATATTTTGGTAAACTAAACTTACGTAATCTGCTAAAAGTAATGTTTAGCCATTAGATTTTGATATGGGTGGGTGAGGGCGACTTTTAGTTTCTCACGACATACTAGTCGTGTTTCATATCGTTAGATCGAGAAATGTGACACGAATCGTCTCGCAATACGTATACACATGTATACATGCACTCATACACCTTAATTAGCATAGATACACATATACATACATATACACATAACGGGTGTAACCTGGGAAAGGAAAAATGTACAGAAGCCACAAACAGGAGCCAGTAAGCTCATTTGTGGCTTCGGCTAGGTGACCTCACATTTCGGAGGCAACGACTCAGCGTCGCCGCGGAGGCAAACTATAGCTACCTGCCGTGACTATCTGTATGTCCATAGGATGTTGAAACAAAACAGGAGGAGGTTTATTGCGGATAGATATAAATATATATGAAGAAGAAAATTTATTGGGTGTGTCCGCAGAACAGAAGCAGGAAGGAACAGATGGAGGTAACCCTGCGACACGTGTTTCTGCTTCTTGGCTTCGTCAGGCAATACGTATACACCTGCATACATACACTCATACATTTTAATTAGCATAGGTACACATATGCATACATATACACTTAACGGGTGTAACCTGGAAAAGGAAAAAATGTACAGAAGCCACAAACAGGAGCCAGTAAGCTCATTTGTGGCTTCGGCTAGGTGACCTCACATTTCGGAGGCAACAACCCAGCGTCGCCACGGAGGCAAACTATAGCTACCTGCCGTGACTATCTGTATGCCCATAGGACGTTAAAACAAAACAGGAGGAGGTTTATCGCGGATAGATATAAATAATATGAAGAAGAAAATTTATTGGGCGTAATAATGCGCCCATAATAATTCGCTACCTCCAACCTGTATAGCAAATTTCTTCCTAAAAACCGCGTATTGCATATATTATATTCATATTTTTAGTGGCACTTATATAACAATTATCAAGTAAATCGATTTCTAACATAAACAACCAGTTATCTTAATGCTCACAATAAGCACTGTGCTTCGAGAAATATCGAATTTCACTATATTGCGGTATTCCGTACATAATATATTTAAAATAACCAGGTATTATGTATATCGGAAATTTTGGCGGATATTACTTTTACCCTCTAATAATTCTATATGGACTCACCCCCTGATTCACTTTCTTCCGATGAATATTGATTTTCCAGCTCCCTCTGGAAATATCGAAGTTGATTCTCTAGTTTGTAGAATCTACGGTCACGCTTCTTTTTATCCCTCTTTTTTCGCCTCCTTTGCGAGCAAGACGTGTTACTAACACTTTCACTGTCACTTGAAATGCGATATCTAGACATTTTTTTCTTAAAACGCAAAAGAAAGAACCGAGTTCCGTATTCGTTACTTGCCACCCGACGGTACAAAATTGTAATGACGCAACAAGGCGACAAGCTCGAGCGGCCTGGGGCGGCTGAATCATCATGTTTTTTGATAACTTCTTTAAAACTTGTACTGATTGGGAAAAAATTGTATACTACAAAGTGCAATAAGGAACGGCGGAGATGCGATGGATAGTTATTTTAACTCACGTTCATGGGCGCCGGCAACTGCCCTCCCCCCTGGAATATTAAAATAAAGGTTAGTATAAAAGTACATTTCACATTCAATGAAACATGTCTGAAAATTTAATTGACTATTTTCTTACAATACCAAAGCAACAATTGAAAGATCTTTCAGTACCCTCCGACGTATAAAAACCTGGTTGAGATCAACCATGTCTGAGGAAAGACTCTCTGGTATCTGTATGCTTAGCATTCACAGATAATTTGAGAATAATAATAGAGACAGAGTTGTTGAAATAACAATAAATCGGCTTTCGCAAAAGAGAAGATAGGTGCTATTACTTATCTCCGATTAGGAAAATATAGGTATGTACACGGTGATCATTTGTAATGTCTTAACTTTTTTGTTTTTCGCATTAGACAAAAATGTTAAATAAAAAAGTTGTGCAGAATAATGTAAGCTATTTGCAGAATAGATTTATATGTATTAAAGGTGTTGCAGAAATGAGTGACAGGTTAAAGATATATCTTTTTAAATGAAATAACTTGTATACCTATTATTAATTTTTGAGAATCTCCTAAAAATCCTGAATATTTTTTCTATAACATGTCCTATACCTAAATGTAATAGTTTTCGACATATTCGCATTTTAACTAAGCGGTTACATTCAAAAATAAATATTCTAGATTCCAGTTCTTAGGTGGCCGTGAATTAGGCAACTACAATACGAGACCACTATTTATGAGCTTTTCGATAAAACATATCAATGATCTTATTTGACAGTGAGAAAGAAACAAAATCGAAAATAATGTTTAAATTTAATATCCAGAACAACGATACAAGAAATCATGTAGTTTTTACAAATTTAATTGCACAACTGGGCCCCCGTTTTCTTCAATACATCTGATATACGTTCTTCGTAGCCTTTCTAATGCGGTGGTGAAAGATTGGGTATAATCTTCATTTAGAATTCTTATTTCTGTTCTAATAAGTTCTTTATGTTCAGTATTTTCAGTGGTATATGCATTCACTCGACTTTTTAGCGTTCCCCATAAAAATGCATCCATCGGCGTCAAGTTAGGGCTATTAGGTGACCATTTTATTGGTGCATCCCTTCCAATCCAATCATTGAACCTTTGACTTAGATAGGTTTTAACAGCTAGTACACTGTGAGGTGGAGCGCCATCTTGTTGGAAGACGATGCTTCTCTCTTATTCCAACGGAAGCTCATCAAAATAGACCCCTAGTTCTTGCTGGAGAAAATTCTAGTAAACATTTCCGTTTAAAGTAGCGTTGAAGAAATGTGGGCCTATTATTTTGTTTGTTAAAATAGCACACCATGCAGTGACAGTTTGGCGACCTTGAAATTAAAATTCCCAGCAGCGGTGGGGATTTATTGTGACCCAGTGTCTGGTATTTTTCCTGTTTATCATGCCACTAGTTGCAAAAGATGACTCGTCGGTCCAAAATACATTTTTCAAATATCTATATACTTAAATGTATTATCTCCTACATTGTTTTGTAAAATTCAACTCTTTTTTCTCGTTGTCTCGGCGTTAATTTTGTCGTCTGCCTAATTTTGAAAGATTTATATCCTGTTTTGATAAGAGTGATTTGAATCCTCCCATAAGAAGTACTTTTTGAATCATCAAGCTCTTCTTTTAAACTTTTCGATATTCTTCTTATAGAAATGTTTGGATTTTCTTCAAATTTTAGTAGTAGGTATATTTAAATCACTATTTTCATCTCTTTCCGTTGTTCTCTTCTTTCTCGCTAGACTGGACGTTTGTCGAAACTTTTCATAGATTCTATGAAATGTTTTTTTGTCTGGAACATGCATCCGGAGATTAATTTCGCGGAGTGTTCTTGAGCCAATTTAACACTAATATTTGTTTTAATAAATGTTTCTAAAATTAACTGTTTTTCCCTTTCCGGCATTTTTATCGAAAAATTTGTATTTACTAAGTTTGTAACTATCAGTAATAATCAAAGTTTTTATTTTTTGGTGACCGCCTAATTCACGGCCACCTAAGAAGTGAAATCAAGAATATTTATTTTTGAACTTACCCGCTTAGCTAAAATACGAATATGTCGAAAACTATTAGATTTAGGTATAGGACATGT
>MU192274.1:18161-30114 GCA_016904865.1 Pissodes strobi | reverse complement strand
GAGTGCAAAAATTCTGTTTCGGTATTGTGGATAAAGCTCTGTTTTAGAAAATCTTTACTTGCTAACTTTAATAGAAAAAACGTGTTGCATGTTTATAAGTTCGCTTTGCATATTTACATTTAACCGTAGAACAAGGTGATAATATTTAATCGTTGATACATTTTAGTAGTTCACAGTATTATTAACAGCATTCAATAATATAAACAATTAGTTACTACTTGACAACAAAGACTTATTAACTATTGTTACTACGTATCAAGTTTAGCTTAATAATGTGCCCACTTCCCTCCGCCTAAACGCTTGCATTTTTAGAAATAACAAGTTATTACGAAAATTGTTTACCTTAAGGTTGTTCGTCTGAGGCCATATCAAGGTGTTATTTAGAAGTGTTGCACGTTTTAAAGAGCGAAAAATATAAGACACCAAATTAATTCTAACCGTAATTTTATAATAGTTGTATGAACACACAAGCTGTTAAAACTCTATCCATAAAACCAAAAAAAGAAATTGCAAATGAAAGGTCTAAATATATATGTCTAAAAGGGCTGGTATTTTGTACAGTGGATACTGCAAGTTCTATTTGGGATGGTTCGGATTCTGGCAAAAAGGCAATAGATTTTGCTTTGGGACACTTAAGCGCCATTATTGATAGTTTACTTGGGCTATTTCGTAGAAAATATCGTAGCACTTTAAAGTGGCTGTAATAACATCAATTGCAACTTATCTCTCTAGTTTAGATTATTTATCGCGACAGTGGTGATAAAATAAATGGTAAAATCGGAGTAAAAATAATTAATACAAAATATTTGATTTGGAGTTTCCTTTGTTCTAGACGATATTGTTTAGAGAATTTTATTTTAAAAAGTCACGTAATGTTTATCTGTTGATAAAATCTTTACTCTTACCGTCTTTTCTTCGTCAAATACCTGTTGGCACTACGAAATGTCGATTACGCAGAAAAAGGGTCGTTAGCAGCCTACGCTTGTCAGTTGTTTCTATTATAGCTGGTACGATAACTTACCCTTGTAAAATGTAAGGCGTTTTTTCATGAATGGTGACGTAACGGCGTCGTAACTTTATGCGAGGATAATTCTGATAAAGCCGCCGAGATCCTGAGTTATTCCCGGCTTAAGGAGAGGTTTAAATTTTCGCTCGTCTACGACGATGTGTCAGCCGGAGCAAGATCTATGTGCCGTGCAGGAGTAGATTTAACGTAGATGTAACTTTTAAATCAACGTTTTTGTTCTCGAAGAGAAACTGCGACAATTAAGGCGAAGATAAAGGTGGAAATATGGCCGTCCTTAAGACATCGAAATAAATTCTTAAAACACATCTGTGTTAGAGTTGCTCCAGCCAATATGAAGATTCTGGATCTACATGCCGAATTATAACATAAAAAACAAATTCAGGAAATCGATTGAAGATAATTATTAATTCGCTAAATAGCGTATGGCATTGCAAGCTAGCTTTATCGATCTTTCTGATGTGATGATATATTAATAATACACTTTTACCAGCCGATTCTATTTAAATTAACTCTTTACTTCGTTAAACTAACCCACGAAACACTTCGTGTGGAGCTCAGTACAATGCAGCGTTGTAAATGCTATGAAACCCAGAAATGTAGTTGCTTCCCCTTTCACTGGTAGATTTATGTGCTTGATATTCTCTTCACCTTACATTAGAACTTAACATACCTATTCTGTACTTAGGGTTTATATTTTAAATTTTGGAACATTAACTGTTTCATACTTTGAACTATGGGAACGTAACCAATCCCCCCAATTGTCTCTCATTTTTGAACGTTCTCTTGACGGATATCTAACATATCTTTTGGCAATTGACGTGGTCTTCCTTTCCGCGCGATGAACGTGTAGGTAGAAAAAATAAAATTTTTCGAAGTCGAGATATTATCGTTGTAGTTTTGACGATCAGGTCTAGTATTCTTACTAATTTATCAAGAGATAAATTGGCAAGCACTTTGCCATTAATATTTTCTCGTATTATCGACAATATCGTCTCGTAAGTTTTTTTTTATGTAAAGTGAGGTTACCCTTTTCAAAAGGTATGTTATATCTTTGTGATTCTATATTAGGTAGTTAAAATTATTTATAATTCAACTAGGGTCCATCCTCCGGCCGATCTTTCGCTAGCCTAGTGAGTTTCTCCAAGTTAATTCCTGCCAGATTGAGGCACTTTTGACACAGGAAGCAGTAAAGCTCTAATTGGAACCACCCAAGTAGCCGTATGAGTTAGGGAATAGGCCAGATTACTATCGCATAATTGCCCTCCTTAGTATATGCTTAAAGTTACTGGAAAGGCTCATATACAACCGCATTGCTCCAGCTATAGACGAAATGCTCGTCCAACTCGCAGCTGCTGCGATCGGGGCCCTAACTTCACATATAGAATACGGGTATGAAAAAAACCAAAAGACTGCAGTGGCATTTATAGATCTAACAGCTGCCTTTGACATGGTATCGAGGCATGTACTGCTTTATAAGCTGCTGAAAGCAATACCCTGCTATGGTGTAAATGTGCTTATAAACGAGATCCTGAGCGATAGAAGACTCGAGGTCCACCTAGATGGCAAGAAGAGCCGAACAGTTACTCTAAATAACGGTTTACCTCAGGGATCTGTCCTGGCGCCGTTGCTTTTTAACTTATACATTAACGACCTTCCCGAAACAACAGCAAGGAAATTCTGCTATGCAGATGGCATGCCACTAGCGGCGCAACATCGTGACTTTAAATCCTGTGAACAAACTCTTAATGATGACCTCAATACCTTAAATAAATACTATATATCCTGGAGACTGGTACCAAATCCAGCAAAAATTGAGATAACCATGTTTCATCTAAACAACCATAAAGCAAACCAAGAGCTAAAGGTTACATTCGCAGGACGAAGAGTAGTAAGCAAACCCTGATCTAAATATCTGGGACTCATTCTGGACAGATCCTTAACTTTCAGAGAACATCACTAGCAGTGGCGGGTAAACTTCGAACCCGAAACAACTTAATTCAAAAGCTGGCAAACTCTAGCTGGGGAGCCGATGCCGAAACTTTGAAAACTTCTGCCATAGCTCTTGTATATTCGGAGTACTGCAGTCCTGTGTGGTTGAATAGTAAACATACCACAAAAGTTGACACTATACTGAATCACACGATGAGAACGATTTCTGGCACCGTTAAGTCAATTCCATGCCAATGGTTGCCAGGTCTTAGTAACATAGAACCACCCCACTGTCGTCGACAGGCTGCTCTAACTAGGGAATATAAAAAAATTATCTGCAACCAAACTAACCCAAACCTTCCAATCCATGAAAATATCGAGCATGTCACACATCGCCTGAAATCCAGAAAACCACCGTACGAGTCTGCCAGAAGAGAGACCAATTTTGACGCTCTGGTCCGCTGGAAAAATGAGTGGGAATCAAATACAATATCCCACACACCTTGGAAAATCACTCCAGGTATACAACCTCCTCGTTTCTCTCTACCCAGAAGAAGTTGGGTAATTCTAAACAGGCTCAGAACCTGTCATGGACGTTGTGGCGAAATGATGTTTAAATGGGGACTTCGAAAAACATCGGAGTATGACTGTTAACGTCGCATATAATAGGAGACTGCCCACTTCGAGCTTACACTGGTCCAATAAGTGACCTCTATGATGTATCTCCAGAAGCGTTCGGCTGGATGAACCAATTGAACCTTCGATTTTAGTTATGTGCATGTTATTTCACATTTTTTAATTTTATATTTAGTGTATTGCAAATTGTTTGTTTCCCCTTTTATGTTAGTTTGTCACATACACTTCAATTTATTATGTATTCCAAAAGACACATACGATAAATAAATAAATAAATCGACTTGAGCTCACTTCGTTTTTCCTTGCAGGTCTTCATTGACTATATATTTTCTTCACAGATCAATTTATTTGATTTAATATTTCGTTTTTAACTGATTATTTGTCCACTGATATTATCGCTGCGATGGGATTAATTTATAATTGTTTTTATTTAGGTGATTAATCTTTATTTAAGGCGTTCGGTGATTATTTGTTACTTTGCCAGAACTTTAAAAATTCATATTTTAGTTAGGAATATTTAGAAAAAGAACTAGGCAGTATTAATGATTGAGTACCTAAGATTAAGGGTTAATGATCTTATAATTTGGGTCGTACTTATTTTAAAGAATCTTATTATTATTTTAAGTGCGATACCATAATCTCAATTAGGTTTGAAACATATTTTTTTCCATTGTGCACGTGTTCTGAGAAAATATTTATTATTTAAATAAATAGCTTAGTCAGGATCTTTGATGTTTATTTTGGTATGCTGAAGTTAATGTCAAGTTGAGTTTATGCAATTTATTCTCAGGTTTCTCAAGATGCTTAGATAGTGTATTTTTCTCAATTTTGCTACCCTAATTTCAATGCTTAAAAATCATTGATATATTCGTATTAGAAAATTTAGTGGCGGCTTCGCCCAACTATCTACTCTACAACCCACACCTATAAATAATAACATCGCTGAGTGAACCAGGCATTTGTTAAGAAATTAACTAATTAACTAATCGCGTTAATATTTGACTATGTCACAGTACGATGCTGCTTTCCACCTAATTCGATAACGTCCAACGCCTGGTAAAACGGACTAGCTAATCCCGATTGATAATTCAGATACAATCCCATATAAGGCGCCAGCATATCCCAAGTCCACTTTCCGCGAAGAATGGTTACCTCGAAGCGAGAAGTCGATCTAACGATCAAATTTCTAGCAGTAGACCTATGGTTCAATCATAAAGTCTCTCTATATACTTAATCCAAAATTCAGTTGCATTCTGCCGATTTAAATAATACAGTAAAACATATGTTAAAAAGTATAATAACCTAAGTCATGTATTCACCGTTAAACAGTAGTTCAGTATAAATCTATTATTGTCAAGTTTAAAGTAGCTAAGGCAATAAGTGATCGAATATTCAAGCAAAGTTCTTAAATCGGTTAAATTCAAAACATGCTGTATTGTCGAAAGAATTATAGAATCTCTTTGACAAAGCAGACAAACCGCAGAGAATATAAACTATAAACTAGTCTAAAAAAACACAAGTTAAAGAAAAGACAGTACAATAACAATACAATAGTCAATACATAAACTGAATAAAATCGGTTAAAAAGACAGGTTATAATAAAATAAACAAAAAGTAAACAGCCAATATCAAACAACTGCTTTATTACACCAAGAATGGACTAACCCCGACCGAGATCTCTCCATCCATCCTGGAACTAATCCTCCATGCTATAGTAGGTATAGTAGCCAATAAAATAGTTTTGACTTCTTTCTTAAATCTCTAAACAAGTGAAAATTCCTATGTTTTCGGGCAAATGATTGAATGCTTTTTGTCACATATACCAAAGAGTTCTTCATTTGTGTAGAGTAGGTATTGGCAAAGGAACATGAGTGTGTTGTCGTGTGATGTGGGAAGTATCATTTGTATGCCGTGATAATTTTTTATGTACAAGGCAAACACTTTCCAGTCAAAATAGAGAGGCCAAAGTCAATATCCTGCAACCCACAAAGAATGGCCTACATGATTACCTCATTCCAAGCCCATACACGAATCTGAAAGCTCTCTTTTGAAGAACAAACACAGTGTTGAATAAATACAGCTACCCCCAAAGGCAATCCCATATCTGAGATGGGACTCTATGAGGGGGAAATAAGCCATTCTCAAGGTGGTGGGGTCCAGGAGTTGAGAAAGAACTCTGAGGGCATAACACCCAGATGAAATCTTTTTCGATAACACAAAAATATGACGCTGAAACTTCAATCTATCATCAATCTGCAGTCCCAAAAACTAAGTACAAGAATGATAGTTCACTGGTTCATTATTTAAAACCATATTACTTAAAACACACTTAAAAGATAGGATATTCGTTTTTGATATGTTAAAAGACAGTTTGTTGGAGTCACATCACTCCTTTACCTGAGCCAAATCAGTATTAATCATATCTCACAACACATTGGCAGCATGAGCATGCCACAGGATTGATGTGTCATCAGCAAAAAGTACCACTCTGCCAGTAATCTTCAATACCGAAACAGAATATTTGCACTCGACGCGCGTTTCGCTAACCATGTTAGCATCATCAGGAGATGATTAAAACTTTTAGTTTCAATCATCTCCTGATTATGCTAACATGGTTAGCGAAACGCGCGTCGAGTGCAAATATTCTGTTTCGGTATTGTGGATAAAACCCTGTTTTAGTGCATGTTGCCGAAGGTTCCAAACCCCAACGTAGTAATCTTCAAAGTAGCAAGGTCATTAATGTAAATCAGAAACAAAACTGGTCCAAGCACTGACCTCTGTGGCACACCACTCAAAATTGATAAGTATTCTGATATCTTATTATTTAAAAATACTGTTTTTGAGCGATCAGATAAATGAGACCCACACCACCTGAGAGAATTCCCTCTAAAACTACACCGGTTGAATTTATTCAACAATATCGATCTACACAGTCAAACGCTTTTGCGAGATCACAGAAAACCGCCACTACCACCTGAACGTCATTCAAACTCACATAGAGATCTTCCAGCAGTGCAAACACAGCAACATCAGTATTTTTTAAATTTTGAAACCCAAACTGCTGTAAAGATAAAACATTGTTTCTGTCCAAAAACGATATCATTCTCTTATTTGCCAGTTTTTCAACTGTTTTGGCCAAAGTGGGCAATAAAGAAATAGGCCTAAAATTAGATGGACAATTGATCTCACCCCCTTACGCAAAGGAATAAGCACAGCCCGCTTTAAAATCTCCGGAAACTCTTCTTTGTAAAATGAATCATTAATAGCGTCCGATAATGGCTGATAAGCAGTATCATTCAGCTCTAGCATGACTCTTACAGATAACTGATCCCAACCTGACGATTTTTTATTTCCCTAAGTAGCTGTTTCATTTCAACAATATCAGTAGGAGTGAAAAAAATGTTTCCTAAACAGATTTATCTATTAAATAATCTAAAGGATCTCTACTTGCATTAATCTTACTCGACAAACGATGCGCAATTGAGCAGTACAAATTATTAAGTTCTCTTGCGGACAAATCAGCAGCGCAACCCGAATCATGACCCTTACCTCTAACTTCATTCACCACTGACCATGCCTTTCTCTGTCTATTTTTAGAATTCTGCAGTCTACCAGCAACGATGCATATATTTATATTCTAAATTGCTAAAGCGTAGTAGTCGCGATTCTCATTAGTCCAGTCATTTAAGTTAAAAATCTTATAACAAAATAAAGGTTTAAAGGTTGTATAGTAATTACATTACAATACAATTAAAAAGGGCCAAACTAAAAACGCGAAATATTTGAAAAGCGTAAGGTTAGTGATAAGTTTAGTGTGGTTTTGTTGACTATATACTCTATAATATCTTATTGAACTGTCATATAATTCATTCCATGCTCCGTATTTGTAAGGCCATTCCAAACTTCACAAGTCTTATAAATATGATATGTAAATATGCATATAACTTATAAACCCCAGTAATATTGCCCATATGTATATAAAGTAGGTATGACACAAAAGACCATGTATTTAATATGTTAATATCTTCTTCTTCTTCTTCAGCCTTCATTCATGCAATGTTGGACATAGGCCTCTTCCAGTTCTTTCCATGCTTTTCTATTTTTGGCTGTTCTCATCCATTTCTTTCCGGCTACAGTCACTACATCGTCTATCCATCTCTTCTTTGGCCTTCCTACGTTCCTCCTTGTTCCTCGAGGTCTCCAAAAACTTATTCTGTATGACCACTTCTCCGTATTCTGTCTCGCTACGTGTGCCACCCATTGCCATCTTAGCCTCGCTATTTTCTCCATGATATCAGATATTTTGGTGCTTCGGCGAATTTCGGTGTTAGGAATTTTGTCACTCAATCTTATACCTAGCATAATCCTTACCATGGTTCGTTGAGTCACTCTGCGCTGTTCTGCCACCTTATTTGTTATTGCCATAGTTTCCACACCGTAAATTGCCACTGGTAGTATGCAACTCTCGTACGTTTTGCGTTTTAAATGTATTGGGATATACTTGTCCTTAAAGATAAAGCTGAGTTTGCCAAAAGCTGCCCACGTTAAATGTATCCTTCTCTTAATTTCTAAAATTTGATTTTCTTTTCCATTTTTAATTATATGTTCCAAATATATATAATGCTCTACCCTTTCTATGATGGTGTTGTCTATAATAATATCTTCTTGGCTGTTGCTTATTATTTTTGTTTTGTCACGATTCATCTTTAATCCTATTTCCTTTAATTTTTCGTTTAAGTCTTGCAGCATTAATTTTAATTCTTGAATGTCTGTGCTTATCAGCACTATGTCATCCGCGAATCTTAAATGGCTTAGGTACGTTTCATCGATATTTAGTCCCTTTCTGAACAAGCTAGCTTTTTGAACACATTCTCCAACGCCAAGGTGAACAGCTTAGGCGAGATGGTATCCCCCTGTCTCACGCCCTTGCTAATGCTTATCTTATCGATTACTTGGTCTTCGTCTATTTTTACGTGTAGAGTAGCTGCGTCATATATTAATGAGGGCAGAGTATCTAGAATCAATTCTAGCGTCGTCTAGAGCTGTCAAGAAAGCCCATGTTTCGACACTGTCAAAGGCTTTATGGTAATCTACGAAAGCTAGGTGCAACGGTATATTGTATTCTGTTGTTTTTTCAACTACCGTCCGGATTGTTTGTAAGTTCTCGATGGTGCCGAATCCCTTACGGAATCCCGCCTGTTCTGCTGGTTGATACGCATCCAACTTCGCTGACAATCGATTTGTTATTATTCAAGTTAGTAACTTATAAAAGTGTGACAGCAGGCTTATGGGTCTGTAATTTTCTATATTTGCTATGTCCCCCTTTTTATGGAGCAGAATGACTTCCGCATTTTTCCAAGGCTTCGGTATTTGTCCTTCCAATAGACATTTATTCAGCCTCTTCTAGAGTGGTTCCCCCCATTTGTAGCATCTCTGTGGTAATTTTGTCTTCTCCGGGAGCTTTCCCCTTCTTCATCGGTTTGAGAGCGACTCTAATTTCGGACTGTATTATTTCAGGAAGATCTTCTGAGCCTATATTTAGGATGTGTTTGGGGTTACTTCTGGGTTTGGAATGGTGGACTTGTAGAGTTTCTCATAAAATGTTTGGATTTTCTTAGTAATTTTCTCCTGGTGTGATATTAACACTCCACTCTCGTTTGTTATTTTTTATGATTTTTTGTCTACTGATGGAATTTCTTGTTTTCAGCACTTTCATAATTTTATTGTTCTCTATTGTTTCTAATATTTGTTTCGTTTTGTGTGCTCTTAAGTCTTTCTTAATGTTTTTCTTAATTTTTGCATTTAGGGTACTATACTCAGGATGGTCTCTTTTGGTTTTTTTTCGTTTTTCTATTAGTTCTATCGTCTCTGGTTTTAATTTGGCCTCTTTTTGGTTTTTCACTCTACTACATATTTTCTTTGTAACTATTTGTATGTCTTTAGTTATTTTTTCGGCCAGTTCGTCTATATTTTTGTGTTCAAGTGAGTTTGGTGTAAACTTCCGTGCTTATTCCTCTTAACACATTAACACAAAAAAAGACGAGTATCAGGAGGAATGAGCATGTTAATATACAGGTTTTCTTTTTGTCTATATTTGCAGAAATACCATTTCTTTAAAAACGCGAAGGCGAACCCACTAAATTACTAAAATGTCGCATATTTAAAGCTCCTTTCTTATCTTATTCTTAAAGTCACTCACAAGTATATATCTGACTAATAAAAAGTAGGTTACAACACTGAAGTTCAATTCATAAACGGACTGTATCGTTTATGAATCACTTTGCTAAGTTGGTGTCTTCACAGTACAAGTTGAAGAGCGGACAATTTACATCTTGTTTTGTTTCAGCTCTACAAAACTGCTAAATGCTTTTTCTAAGCAAAGCAAAAATATTTGAGGAATTTAAGCATTTCAAAAAGAGTATGGATGCTGCCGAAAAAGAGGCATATTCTGGAGGTCTATGGCCAAAAATCAAAGCACCGAATTGCTAGACATTTTAACCAGCTCATGAATATATAATCTAACATTGAACAAACTTCCTAGAGTTCCTGCATATGAACATCTCAATTTCAAAACGTCTTTGGTACACGCCACTGTAATAAAAACGTATCGGGGCAGACATATTTACTGACATATTTGTTAAAAAAGTCCCCGGTAATACACACGCCGCCGTGTTACAATTAACTAACAAGGCAATAGAACGGTGTGAGCGTGTGTACAAAGGGTTGCAGGTTTACGAGCGAGCCACTTTCAGCTCCAAAAGACCGTAAACTTTACGAGATAAGCTCGAATGGGTGGCTCATAAGGATCCGTTTTCGTACTTTGTTATTTGTAAGAGCCGAGCTAAACTGCGTCGTTTCGAGCTCCATTTTCCTGTGTTTCGCTGTATACTGTGACCACCTTTCACAATGGATCGGTCGCTATTTTGCACGAGTGTTATCGACGGTGGAGTTAGCGCTAGCTGAACAAGGAAATCTCGGGTGGTTATATGGGGGGCCACTTTTGTTGTTCTCACGTAACAAGATACGAAGATATGGATAGAAAATGTCCGCTCTGTATTTGAAACACGATATTAAAATTATTCGATGCAAGTAAGAGCATATGGTTAAAATTCCTGAATTGGAATGTTAAGATACCTGAAGAGACAAAATGGCTGTTTCAAAAATATGAAACCCATTCAAATACAAAAAAATTATTAGTGTCCGGCAGCTCAAAGAGTTTGCCGGAGACGTCATCAACTGGGGTAAATGCTAAACAATTAATACCTCCTGTGTTAAGGCCAAGATGCTATAGAGCTTAAAATTTTGTGATATCAGAAATTGTAGGCCATAGGGCCAGAGGGTAGAGAGGAGTAAGTGATATACGAAGCCAAAAACTACCGATATAAGATAAACCACTGTCCTGTGGAGGGCCAATGATAATATAAATACAGATATTACAAAAATGTTCTTCAACATCAAAATGTTTTAAAAGTTCTAACCCAAACTAACCCTGAGATGCGCAGATGAAACAAAAGGATAGTCAGTGTACGACAGAGATAGCGAAGACCAAATTATAGTAAAGTACACTCCGCGTAGAAAATAAAAGCGGAATTGGATTCATATACGGTCGCCGTGATAGATACTAGTCCTGTTTACCTGTTTACTATTTATGTAATAATTATGATTTTATTGGTGTGGCTTGCGCATATGTAATGGATATTTACTATTGCGCATCATTTAAAGAAAGACATTTTATTGGCAGCACTTGGCTAGTACCCAATAATACAAAACAAAATTAATACAAATATTACACTTACATTCAACTAAATTTGAACAAGGTCAGAAAACATTTTTCAATTATCATATATACTAATAATATTAGGAGCTATAACATAACAGAACACATATCACAAAATATTACATAAAGGTTAAAAATAGGTAAGTATATTTATTACTTCCATGTTGGTATCTCTTCTATTCCCGACAGAGAATCCTCGCTGAGATTATTATCAGAGCTTTCATCATATTATTAACTTATCATCAACTATCAATTTTGTTTCAATTATTTTACAACAGAATTACTGCTTTAGATTTAGGTATTTTACTTCTTAAGTAGCGACGCAGAAAAATCACATGATGCTAGATCTGGAGATCTAGAAGGTTACCTGGTTGAAATTGCTGAACTAATTGTGGTGAACATATCAATTTTTTTAATACACAATTTGTATTTTTACATACTTATTCATATCTACGCCACTGTACACAAAATGATTGCCCACCGTTTCTTATTTCCTCGCCACCCTCGCCGATTGGCCTCAATTGTTTCTCGACTAACGAGTGACAGGCAATTGTTGGACTTCGGTTTAGCAAAACGACCCAAAA
>MU192273.1:0-20072 GCA_016904865.1 Pissodes strobi | reverse complement strand
ACTACAAGTAAACAGATTCCAAATCTTTCTAACGTTGATCCAGTTTGTTTCTTATTAAATATCAATGCAAGTAAACATGCACTCTTCCTCTGTCCAGCTGATGAAATTGAAATATCTGAAATAATAAATAATTTAAGTATCAGTAATGCAAGAGATATTTTTGGTATTAGCAACAGAATGCTGAAGTGTTTTCGAGATGGTATCATTTTTCCTCTCAAACCCATAGTGAATAAATGTCTTGAAGATGGTCTATTTCCATCAAACCTGAAAGTGGCAAGAGTTACTCCAATTTATAAAAAGGGTGAAGAGCGGGACGTCCAAAATTACCGTCCAATAAGTGTCATTCCTTCGGTCTCCAAAATTATTGAAGTGGCATTTAATAATAAGCTACTGGCCTTTTTAGAAAAAAATAATTTACTCTTTCCAACCCAATTTGGATACAGGAAAAAACTATCAACCAAACATGCTATAGTTGAGTTAGTGCAGTATATAGTTCGGGCTTTGGAGGAAGGTCAGGTTGTATCTAGTACATTCTGCGATCTATCAAGGGCTTTCGACTGTGTAGACCATTCCATACTCTTAAAAAAGTTGAGTCACTACGGAGTGAGAGGAAATGCCTTAAATTTCTCAAGATCCTATCTCACAGATAGAAAGCAATGTACAGAAGTCAATGGTGTTAGGTCGTCTACATAGGCTGTGGATGTGGGTGTACCACAGGGCTCAATCTTGGGCCCTCTGCTATTTATCATTTATGTGAATGATTTACCACCGAATGTGGTGGACGCAGTAACTATACAATTTGCCGATGACACCACCTTGTTGAGTAAACATCAATGTCTTGGAGATGTAAAACTTGCTAATCCACTGCTACTGGAAACAGTAAACAAATGGTTCTCTGCAAATCGGCTCTGCCTCAACTGCGCTAAGTCTAAACATTTGAACTTCTCATTAAAAGAAATAAGTAATAATGACAGTGAATGTGTTAGGTTTTTGGGAGTAACCCTAGACAGTAGATTAACATGGAAACCACAATTAGAGGACCTGGCAAGGAAATTATCTCAAACTGTTTTCTTACTACGGCAAATTATAAAATTTATACCTTTGGAAATATCTTTGATCACATATTTTGGTTTATTTCACAGCCATCTGAATTATAGCATACTATTTTGGGGGAACTCAACTGATTGGCAAAGAATTTTTGTCATCCAAAAGTATGCAATAAGAACTATTTAAAAATTAAAATCTCTAGAATCATGCAGGCTCTATTTCAAAACATTAAATATAATGACAGTACCAGCACTATTTATTTACAATTGTATATTATCTGCCATACCGACATATAAATATGAAACCCGGCAAAGACACAGATTGGTTGTTCCTCAGATTAGGTTAACTTTAACAAAAAAGAGCTTTATCTATGTATCAGTCCAATGTTTTAATAAGCTGCCTTTGAATATTCAAACCTTGCCAATACCTAGGCTTAAGAAATCAATTAAAAAACTGTTGATAAAAGTGTGTCCATATACCCTTGATGAATTTCTAAATTGTGATATACTGACTTTTTTGTAAATGTTATGTGGGTGTGTTTAACTAGGTTAGATGATGAGGTTGTATTAAATAAGATGCCTTTTGCTCGTATAGTAGTTTAGGCACTATCTATATGTATTAAGTTTAGGCTAGTAAAAAGAGAATTTTTTTATGCAATTTGATTTAATTTTAGTGTAATTTTATGACAATGCTAAAACTGTAAGTTAAATGAGCAAATAAAGACATTCAATTCAATTCAATTCAAAAAGTAGGTTCGAAAGACATTGTCGATGCTATTTCAAATATGGGCTTCTGCTCGAGCGAACAAGGATGTTTCTTTATTCGAGGCCTCAGTTGTGAAGTCTTGGAATTCACTGATAGATAAAGGCGCCTTCTCCCAGTTTTCTTTCGACCACGCCGATTTTAATATCAAGACAATGTCCAGAAAGGAAACTTTTCACTCAATAGGTGGTATGAGATAAGATGCTTTACACCCTATACATCAGTAAATGATACAAATGTTCCAAGGCTAACAGTAGTTCCGGCATCAACAGACATTGATAGTATTCAAAGAATACAAATGCACACTTTCCAGAGATAAGGTGAAGGTGGCCTTGCAAAAGAACCCCTAAAAAATTTATATCAAGAAGTTGATTTTGAGAAAGCTACAGAATTGTCAAATCATGATATCGCTTTGATTTTGGGAAAATCTTTGCATCAACCCTGATTTCCTGGATGGCAATAAGGATTCATGTCAGAAATGACTTCTGCTTTACCTTATGTAAACTCTAGGGTTCTCGCTCTTCCTTTTGTAAACCATCCTGTTAAGTATACTGAACGTTTTGATATATGCTGCAGAGGAAAGCAAAAAAAGTGGTCAATCTACGAGCGTCGTAACTTTTGACCAACCATTGTATATGAAAGCAAAGGACATCGTGCTACAAAACAAGTCTGAAAACGGAGAATTATCAGATGTCATCGTGAGATTGGGATGATTCCATCTGTTAATGTCGTTCTTACGATCTATCGGCTTTCTTATGACTGGTAGTGGACTTACAGAATAATTATGGTCAACGGTATACGCTTCTGCATCTATCCCCCATATGCTTTCAGGCCATGCATACGCACGAGCGATTCTGCGTTATTTCCATGTTAATAGTTGATAAATTGAAGTTACACAGGAAGACAAAGACTATATCCAATCTTTACTCGCTGGTATTGAAAAAAATACGTTAACTTTCGACTCTTAGTAAATAATGAAACCCTTACAAAAATTAGAATAAAGGTTTTGAGAAGCAATAAACCGGCTAAGAGAAAATGGAAAATCTGCAAAATTATGGGTGCAGTATTTAGAATTAGTGACTATAGTGATCCATTTTATTCAAGCGGAACGCACGGGGAATTGGGAACTTCATTTACGTTGCATTAGATCAATGCTTCCAATTCTGACCTAGCTCTCATCAGCATTAATGGATCTTTTACATTATTTGCTGATGACACTACAATATTGTGGCTAGGAACAAAAAACACTGCTTTAAGAGAAACAATTAACACTGATATGCAAATTGTTAAAGAATGATGTGATGCAAAGAAACTCACATTTAATATTGGAAAAACTAATATTGTCACATTTAAAGTGGTCATCCCAAATCCTTTATTGAATGGAGAATTTATCGAAAATAAAAACTGCTCTAAATTCCTGGGTGTATTTATAGATTCTGGGTTAAAATTTGATGAACATATTGCTTCATTAAGGAAAAAATTGGCTTCTGGTTGTTATGCCATCAGATTGGTTCAACAGGAACTTGATACAAAAACTGCAAAGATGATCTATTATGCTTTGGTAGAATCCCATTTAAGGTATGGCATTCAATTCTGGGGATTTGCTAGCCTCTACCTCATTCAGTCAGTTTTTGTCTTGCAGAAGAGAGCTGTGAGATTTTTGTGTGGAGCAGGGTTTAAAAATCACTGAATACTCACTTTACCCTGTATTTTTATTTTGTTGACAGCAGAGTTAGTCCATAAGAAATGCAAGAGACATAATGGACCCACTACACTTCCATATGTAACAAGATTTAATTCTAATAACTTAAGTCTGTGCATTCCTAGAACAACTCTGACCAAACACTCCATAATATATAAAGGTATAAAGGTCTATAATCGTTTGCCCCTAGAAGTTAAAACTATAAATTGTGATAAAAAATTTAGTCGATCAGTAAAAAAATTGTTAGTTAGTAAAGCATATTATAACCTAGAAGAATTCTATAGAGACGTTTTTTGATTAGACTGTGATAAAAAAAAATCCGTTTTATATGTATGTACCTGTCCATTTTATTATTTTCTAGAATTTTAACCGACAGTTGTTTAAGTTTTGTTGTTATTTTATTTAGGAAAAATTATGTATTTTAACTTGTGATAAAAAATAATGTCTAGGTGTTGATGTAGGTACTTGTTGATAATGATTTTTATGTAAATGAGTATTTTTTTCTATTTAGCTTTACAATGATTTGATTAATTTAAATTTTCTTTTTTCCAGCTTTGTAAATGAGAATATAGCGTTCTTTATACAATAAAGCATTTTTTGAATTTGAATGAAATTTGAATTTATTCATGCAACTGGTCATTTTCCTTATGCGAAGGCGTGTCAGATTTACCTTCAGGGACATGGATTGTCTTAATCAGACGATGCGATGGGTGAGAGGGGATATGAGCAATTTACTCAACAAGGTTTTTTACAACTCGCCGTTCAGAAAAACATTGGTCCGGAATCTGGTCAGGTATAATCGATAGTCGATCAAACTCCCAATAATCCTCCTCTATAACTGGCAACCTTTCCAGAAGAACAATTAACTTTGGTATTGGCTTACAATTGCTAGACATAATGTATCCCTAAGGAGGGCTCCCCCTTATGTATCCCACTGAAGAAAAAATAAAATATCTATGTCCCGTTATTTGGCTTGGTACTTTGATTAATCTTCTCTTGCCTAATGCTTGGCTTGGTTTGGTAGGAATAAGGAATATTTATATTTAATTATTTAAGTTTAATAAACTTGTTCTTGTTAACCTTAACCTTAAAGTCTTGTCTTGTCTTAAATGTATTATTGGCTTCTGTTCCTTTCAAGGACAATTTGCCAGCACATTCAGGGTGTGTTTGGGGTGGGTCTGACTCTAAGTCATATCCCAAACACTGACTATTCCTTCAAAAGTGCTGTGAGCTTGTCGTTTCTATAGTTTGGTTTTTCTTCTCTTTTCCTTTCTTCTCGGCACTTCAGTGAGCTAGAAAATGAGTTCAACAACACAACAAATAATTTATAACTCTGCTCGATCTCGGGCAACGGGAGATCTAGGACATTTCAAAATGGGAGTTGCCTCGGATGATGGGGATGGGTATTGTGTTAGGCCTTACCCAATCATCATTCTGCTAGCCGCAGAAAAGGAAAATATCTGAAAGGTGAGCAACATATGTTAAAGTGTAATTTCATTATATTTAAGGAATTTATTCATTTGTTTAATTATATTCGTATTTAAATTAGACAAAACTGTCGAAATTTCCAAAGGCGGAGTAATTCCCTCTCTTGTACTATTCTCATAAAGATCAAAACCAGGAATCATGTTAATCGGACATTCAAAAGATGTGATTCAAATTTTCAACCTGCCCATTCGCACGCTGGGTCATTTTTAATCCCTATTTTATATAAATGCTCATTATTAAGACAATGTCCTGTTCTCATTCTAATAATAGTCGTAATGTGTCTACGGTCTATGGAGGGAAATTTCTTGTACCACTTTGAAGTGGGGAAAGAGTCTTGGACCCTGGCATACCATCTCCCTCTTTGTTATTTTGGCGGAGATGGTAGCCATAGGTTAAGTAGGATGATAGTTTATTAGAATAATTCATTTTCCAGCTCGATATGTTTAGAATTTTCCGTATATGGGTAGGGGCTAAGTCTATATAGTTTTGGATTTCTGTATCGATTGAATTTTTCTTAGAGGTATGAATTGCACTTTGAGGCTTAGCTTGGTTAGAGTTATAGAATGCCAATTGATATTCAGGAGGTGTATGATATGTTTTGGATGATGAGGATGGTGTGTAACTAGCCATGAAATTTCCTGGAGTAGCAGCTGCTTTATTGTGTATAGCTTGGGAAACAGGGGGGGATTGTGTTACACTTGAGAAGGTGGGGATTCTTTTGTCGGGTCTTGAATTTGGAAAAAATATTTGTTCATTATGTTCATTTTTGTCATATCCTGCTGTGTTATTTCTTATGTTTCTTTTTTTGGCGGGGTTTGTTAGTATCTGTTGATAAGAGCGTTTTTGTTTGGTGTTTTCTTGTTGAGAAGCCAATCTTCTTTGCGAGATTGGAATATTATTTTCTGCATTATTAGGTTTTCTTTTTAAATGTGGAAAATCCGCTGGGTGATTAACATTTTCATTATTAGTATTTGTCTTAGGACATAATTGACTCGCTTCATAGAAGGAGACATTCTCAAAAATCATAATATTTTTAATATTTTTTTGTCTATTATATTCACCACACTGTTTTGAGGTCGAAATATGATCAATATTATTGCAATGATAGCATTTTTTTTCACAGATGGGGGTTTGTGTGCCTTCATCATTAACATAAATTTCATGATCTTCCTGTCTGCATATAAAACATTTTTTTTTGCCTAGCCTACATTGGGTTCTAATATGCCCATATCTGAGGCAATTGTAGCATTGCGTGACTGGAGGTACATAAGGGCTCACTCTCATATTGAGTCCATAAATATTTACTTCCTTGGGTAACGTTGTCCCATCAAAGGTAATTAAGATTGATCTTGTTGGAGTATATATATATTCCTTACTTCTGTTATCATTTTCTTGATCATTATTGGTTTGATTATTTTTTTTTAATTATCTTCTATTTAATCTTATTATTTGTATTATCTTATAGGGAGAAGAGATCCCCTCCAGGAGCGAGCCAGCCTCGATGTCCGGATCGACGTTCCTAATTACACCCATACATGAGGTTAAATTAAATGGAATTGTTACTTTAAGACCGTTATCTTTATGTTTGGAATCTTCCACGAATTTATTAGCCGCCTTATAATTTAAAAATTCAATACCTATTTTATTTCTACCCCTACCCTATAGCAATACAGTTCATTAAAAGTGGTTAATTAAGATACCACACCCTTCTTTATGGTATTAAACAATAATAAAATCACTTGTTTATCCCGACCAATATGATTGACATTTATAATTGTTGCGAGCATACTTTCTTTAATAAGTTCGAATTTTGTGTGGACACAATGACAATCAATATTCATATTGAATTAATATTAATTATTATTGAGATTTTAAATATTATGTTGGTATTTTAGCAGGAAAATAACATATATTGTGGTAAAATAACGATAATTAGGTGTTGGGGAAACACCCCAACAAGTGTATTAACTTGTCACTTTTCACCGTATAGTTTGGTGATAACACCCTGTATGTATGTAGTATGAATGAGCCATAGTTAACCCATGAATATATTTATTCCACCCCAGGTAAACAGAAATTTGTGCACGCAAAACTGCGAGTGCAAAAATTCTGTTTCCGTATTAACAGTACTAAACTGATTTAATAACAATCTGTGTAAACAATATGGAAGGATGAATAATAGAGCAGAATATAAGAGATAAAAAGTATTGTATCAAAGGGATATAAAAGAATCTAAAAAATTGGCATATGATCAAGCTATAAATACTGCTCGTAATCCCATATATGCATGTGTAAGAATATAATTAATGCAAATCGAGGGACCATAGGAACCATTACAAATAAAGATCAAAACGATACTCAATTATCAAGACATGAATTCAACTATTTCTTCGCAAATGTTGCCAACATTCTGATCAAAGACTTACTACCTTCTAACTATAAACTATAATCCTCTACATATCATATCAAAAATCTTTGAAGGAATCCTCGTTGGAGACGGCGAACTTCTTTGAGACGTAGAAACTGATCATTGAGAAACAATTTGGATTTAGGATGAGAAGAGCACGGTTTGGGCGATTCTGGATCTACTTGTGGCCATAATGGATGAGAGCGTGAAATACTTTTCAGCCTTATTCTACGACCTTAGTAAGACGTTGGATTGTGTGTCTCATGACGTTTTTCTAGAAAAACTGACACTCTACAGGTTCCGTGAAGGCAAAATTTCACTGATGGGGTCATATCTTACTGAATGATCCACAAGGACCTATCCTTTTCCTGTTACCTTATCACGTCTCTGGTGCTGGACGTATGCGTTTTGCAAATGTCACTACTGTTTATGTAGTTCGGAGCGGGAAGCCATGGAACGGAGTTTGGTGACAAGTTTGTATGTTGAGAATTGGTTTTTGGCCAACAGACTCCTTTTAAATGCTGACAAGATTCAAACAATGATCTTTTCGATGAGACGATGAGAGACATTGCCAACAAAGATGTACAAGTGAAGTTTCTAGGAGTCACCCATTCACTCTAAACTAAATTGTGATAAGCAAATGGAAAGTGCCTCTGTGTGAGACTGAGATCGAGTGTATTTGTATTGCATAATCTGGCGGAGTATATCGTATGAGACGTTAAAATCAGCTTACTATGCGCCGATTAATGCTCATATCTTATAGCATTTTTGCTTGGGGTGGTTCTTCAGAGAAGGGGTGGCTCTTCAGAGAAGGGCTGTACGAATAGTTTGCTACTTGGAATACAGGGATAAATGTGGGGATGGTTTCTCAAGTCTGGATATACTTAATTTTGCAAAATTTGCTTTTCATGAAACAATTTAAGAAATACTATGAAACTCACGAGGACCGTCATCAATATAACACCAGAAATATACACAAACTGGTGGCCAGATATTGCAGATTGGGAACGTGTCAAAGTAGAACTGGCTTAACAGATGTCAAACTGTATAACTGCCGCAAGAAATAAAATCCCGGTCATTTAAACAATAAAAAAAATGGAGGATTTTCTGATAAAACGGGTGCTTTATAACATACAACGTTCCATTTTAGGCTGTAATTTCAGTGTAACTAAAATTATTTTGTTATTGTCTTGTAATTGTGCGACATTTTAGTGATCTAATTGATTTTACTCTATATTGCTCATTTAAATTTTAAATGATTTATGTAAATGTTATTAGATATATAACATAAATAAATTTCGATTTGATTTCATCTGAAGTACAAAGTAAGGTAAAATGTAGAAATTATGGAATCTAATTAATGCCAATCATAGCCTATCAAATTGGTGATTTTTTTTCTGGTCCAACCGGAAGTAATAATTCCTATGTTCACCATGCATAAAAGTTTTGAATAACTATCACAATGTTAAATTTCTTACTTGGATTCCAACATGTCCTCTTCACCTTCACTTTTAATATCAACTTCTTCATGACTTATAAAACCCGATTGAATCAAATAGTCATCATTACATATCTTCTCGTTGAATTCTCTATAAAATTAAATATTTTTTTTATATAACATTACGTTATACTACTAAGTAGGTATGACTAAAAATGTTAATTTTACAAATTGTTCTTATTATTCCTTTTTGTACAATTAAAATGCGAGATATAGTCTGGGCATATTGGTGCACCAAAATAAAATAATATACAAATATGAGAGTGGACCTACGCATAATAAAATATTAAAAGAAAATGTTGGCTGATTCTATCCATCAGATTAAAAACTGCATAGCTTGCCGACGATGGCCTTTTACATATCACTCCAGCGTGATCATTCCAGTTTACATTATTGTTCATAACCAGACCCAAAAGTTTAATATTCTGAACTTTTTCTAGCTCTTATCTCATCTCTTAGTTTTACTAGGGTTAAGGAAAGTAAATTCATATCGCACCAATCTTGCATTATACCTGCGGCAATTTTCAATAGCTATATTTTCGTCCTTACGAGACACAATTACTAAGCTGTCATCAGCACATCGCACTATGTATACATTGCGGGCTCCCACACGCGCATCCAGGTCATTACAGAATACAAGAAATAAAATGGATGAAAATAAGGAACCCTGGGAGCACCTGTGGGGGTTGCAGCGAATTCGGATTCATATATGAAGTTAAGGATATATAAAGTGAACTTAAACAATATTCACCGTACCTACATTTTCAAGTATGCTATAGCTGATAGGCTAATCCATACCGAAATTCATTTCAACGGAGAAAGTAGATACCTACCTTAAGAAAATGCTAACAGGAATTATTCTAGTTAGAACAAATAAATATTAAAAAACATATTTTCGTTGATCACTTTTCTTTGCAAAAGAAGAGCAAAACTCAGAGGGATTAGAACGTTGTTTAAATATCATTTTAAATAACACTAACATAGATAAAAGAGCGACTGTTAATTTTCTATAGCGATATGACGCCATATTCATATCGACTGTTAATTTACGTAATAATGGTATCGTGATTCATCTCTAAAAAGAGACGTAGGAGGTGTTTGGGCCCCGCTTCATATCTCATGTTTTGAATGAGACACCACATAGTTTGAAGAAATCTAATTTACTTCAAATAAATTATTTTACAGTACGTGAGTATTCCATTGGGCGCTAGCTACCGGTATAAGGCTCACTTTATTTATCATACCGTTTGAACGTCCTTATCCCACTCATTGGCTAATTTACTATTCTCCTTTTCCTTATACAGGGTGGTTATACATATTTTGACCCATTTTGATCTTAAATAACTCCTAAACGAAAAAAGCTATCGAGTTGCGGTTTTCACTGAATAATTTCATTTTACTGAAAGTTTTTTTTTTTGAAGTATATGCCATTTTAATTTGACAACCGGAAGTACCGAAAATAAAATGCCCTAATTTTAGATATAGGACAACTTTGTTATATTAAATGAAACACCCTGTATATTTTCTCAAAATCTTCATCCCCTTTTCAAAAAGTTAAGAGGTATTTTTTAAAATAGTGGATTTATTCAGCTCCAAAAGTCATACTGCATAGCGATAAAAATTTCGCAGTTAATGATATTTTTTGAGAAGTCGGCTATGGAACAAATTCACATTACGCCATAAATGTCAGTGTCGATTACTTTTGACACTTTCTTTCGAAGTAGAAGCAGAGACAAGCAATGAAGAGACGCTCAACTAAGTATAATAAAAGGTCCGAAGTAATAGATGAGGAAAGGAAGATGAATGCTATCTCTGTCTGGCTTCATTAAAGGTGAAAGCAGGTGGCGCGATTAGCTTAGGCCGCTAAAAGCGCGGGAGGTTAGAATATTTCTTTAATTGCTTTATTGTTATATTTTATTCATTTTGATGCGGTGAAGATCTTTTAATTCTATTATGTATTTGTATGACTAATTTTAAAAAGGATGAGTTTATGCAATGTTCACAAATAGTTTTAGATAAATATTCACACAAATACATAATAAAATTTTTAAAATCTCCACCTCATGAAAAGGGACAGAGCATCAAAGTCTGATATAATAAAATTGCAGTTGATCGAAACAGTATTCAAATAATCTTCCGTAGACAATAGACAAGGTATGTTAATCAAAATGCATACATATTTCATATAAAGTATATCCATTAATACAAATGAGTCACTTGAATAGTCAGAGCATAATACAAATAACAATAAGAGAATTCAAGATATGCCTACCATATGTATTTACTTAAAATTAAAAATCAATAATCATTAGAAAAAAATTCAATAATATGTCACAGTTCATTATACAAATACAAAATTATATTTAATGTCTGATGACGCACATACTTTGACAAGATAAGGAACGAAGGAAAATAGTGCATTTTTCAACTTCCTCTCTTAATCCACAAACAATGCATGCAGCCATGATGCTGTTTGTTTTGTCTCTATTATTATTTGTTTTATTATTAAGTCTCATGTTAATACACAAAATGTTTACAAACATCAAAAAATTTAGTTACAATCTCATATGAAACTACTTAATATTTAAAAACTACCATGCTCAATAAAATATAGTGCATTAGAACATTTCAATAAAATACACAATATAAAATTTACATCACCTATTTAAAAATTTGTTTAAAATATGCTCATCAATGCTATAATAAGCCTTACTAACTAATAGGCTGTGTACCTTTAATTTAATTTTTTTTGGATCCATACCTCTGACCTCCCTTGATAACATGTTAAAAAACTTGACAGCAAGAAATTCTGGACCATTCTGGAACCTATGCAGTCTCCGGTATGGTAACGACAGCTCCCCACTACCACGGGTGGGAATTCCATGGATTCAACCATTAATAGGGTATAAGGGTATTTGCTTTTGTTCTGGTGTATATTCAGTAAGTTTTGAAAAATGAAGATACAGGGAAGTATGAGCATTCTCAGAGTTAGGAAGCTATCTCTACAGTCATCCCTATATCCGATGCCAGCAACAATACGCACAGCCCTGTGAGAAGGTTGAACACTCGCCGCCACCCCGCAGAGTGTCACCAGACAATAAGAGCATATGACAGAATAGAATGGCACAGTGCAAAATATGCAGTCCTAAGAGTATTTGTTGACACCCTTGTAGCAAGATTTCTCAATGCATATATGCTTCTGGACACTTTCACAGAGACTGATTCAGTGTGGGGGTCCCAACTAAGCTCAGGGTCCAAGCAGATACCTAGAAACTTTGTGTTCTCCGCAACTGGGAAGGGAGGTTCATCTGTTTAATATAATGTAAAAATTATGTTATTAGTTTTTCTTGATTAAGAATAAGCCCATTGAGATGAAACCATCTCTCAGCTTCCAATTGTGCATCGCATGCCATGCTCACAGTCTCCTCGAAAGAGCCGCCACTCACAAACATAGAGGTGTCACCAGCAAATAAAATATATTTACCGATTTGGGCATAACCTGGAACATCATTCACATAAATAAGAAATAGCAGTGGGCCCACGATGGATCCCTGGAGCACACCGTATGCCATAGGTCTTGCAGATGACAGCATCCTCTTTAAAGCCACTATCTGAGAATGGCCACTCAAGTAAGACCGTATGATTTTAATAGCGCATATTGTACATAAAGAATCATAGTACACTTTATGCATCTCACGCAGACAGACATGACCATCAGACAAGAAATAGAGACAACATCTTGACTAATTATAGTAGACTGACAAGGGGACAGACCGGTGTGCGGTATCACGGCGTCAGGCTTTATAACTTACTACCCAATGAATACCGTAATATGTCCACAAAGCAACTGAAGGAGCGCATAAGAAACTTTTTTGTCAGGAATGCTTTTTTTTCACTTGATGAGATATATGAACACCCCATTGATCTTTCATAGTGATTTGTTTTAACCTATAGTTGTAACTTGTTTGTGATTAATTACCTGTTTTAGATTAATTCTTGTAATTTATATTTTAAACAATTTTACTGAATTATTCCTATTTTAACTTGTTTTTACTTAATATTTAAGTTTTACACATACATAATAAAATTATTGACTGCTTGTTTGACGTATGTAAGAATATTTTGTATTAAGTGACATGAATAAATTCTATTGTCTAATAGAGCTGTCACCAAATTGATAATATTTCAGCTTATGGATTAGCAAGTCGTGCGACACACGATCAAAATCCTTACTCAGATCACAGAAGGTGGTGTTAACATACAGGCTTAGAATACTAACCTTGCCATCGGTTTTCAATCTTGAAACTCTATGCCACATTAGGGCAAACATTAACCAGTATATGCGGCACGATTCTGTTCACAGCCATGACACACGTAACAAACAGAACCTTATACTAAATAACTGGAGGTTAAAACGCTGTCAGGATGGCCCAGGACACTTGGGTATTCACTTTTTTAATAAAACTCCAAACCCTATAAAGGAACTTCCCATGGCTTCCTTCAGAGCTACAGTTAAACTTTTTCTCCTCAGCAGTGCATTTTACTCGGTTGGTGACTTTATTTCTGGGAAGTGGCCCGATGACTGACTTTCAGATCTGTACATGTTTGGGTTAGTAAAATTGTCATATACTTTAAACGTATCTGTAATTCTTAGGAATTTTAATAATAAAATATTCCAGAATTCTTCTGGCGATGCACTGTTCCAAAATTTTGGATAATACTGGCAATAATGAGATAGGCCGATAATTGGACATATTGAAAAAGTGGGTCCCCGAAGGCATCTATTTATAAGTTTTGTAATGGGCACAAGAAGCAATTCCCCAACTGGTTTCAAAAGTTTTAGAGATAGACCAAAACAATTTTTACTACTTTTATTTTTTATATGCTGAAATATATCTTATCTCTATAAAAGAAAATTCATTAATTTGAAAGGACAGATTTGGAGTATTGACTAAATGAATGGAAGAAAAAGAAATATTGGTGGGATTGCTTGACAATAAGTTAGGAAAAACATTGACAAAGTAGGTACTCATTAAATTCATCAGCTGTGAAATTGGATGCTACTCGTTGGGCTTTTTTACGAGAATTTTTGTGGTTGTTTCTTATGTTCCACGTGCATTTAGATTTATTATGAGAATTATGTATTAGATTGTCATTATACTTTCTTTTAGCAAGATTGATGCTTTCTTTGTATTTCTTCCTATATTCCTTTTTAATATTTATATTTACCTATATATTTATAGTTGCAGGATTCATCCTTGCAATATCTGACAGAAAACATAAATGATCACGCATCATTGATATTAAAAGATGCTCTAAAAACACTATTCCGAGTAGGTAACGAATTCCCCAGGATTGTTACATGTTTATTGCATGTGTTGTGTATTATCAATGTCAGACGATATGTCATAGTTACTCTACTAGAAACTAGAATCGATAAAATGTATTAACCGAAATAAATACAACACCTACTATCTGATAAACACTCACGCCAAAATTCGTCTAATATACCTAGGTACAATAATTACAACTATGAGTGATGACAAAAATAGAACCTACAATAGTTTAGTTAATTAAATGAATTTAAGGCAGTGAATAAAAAAAACTCATAAGTAAATAAGTAGGTAATTAGCCTCAAACAAACGTGGAAAAATTATTTAGCATTGTTGTGTTGTGTACTTACTCAGTAAGATACTGATCATTTTCTTTTTTAATCCAAGATGCATTAACTTGATCAAACTGAGAATAATATTCTTCTTTAACTGTATGTGGCAACCTTTCCAGGCGAATTATTAACTGTGGTAACGGCTTACCCTTGTTATTTGCCAAATTACAAGACATAATATTGAAACTGTTTAAATTTTAAATGCTTCTGCTTCTGCTGGAGAAAAGAAAATTCAAAATATCAAAATATTATAGTTATCTGTTATGGTTTCCCTAACCCTAAATTTATATTAGCGGCTAGGTCGCGCCGGGCTAAAATCGTTCCAGATGACGAAATAATGCGTGCGACGCGACGGACGTTATGAGAATTACTCTTGTTGTGTCAGTTTAGCAAAGTGTTTCCGAGCGGTGTAATGGGCAGAGTCTTTGCTTGTTATGCTGGCGACTAGGGTTCGATTCCCGTTGGGTCCAAACCTTTTTTTTTCGTGAAAAGTTTTATTTCTTGATTTTGGGCATCCCTTAGGTTAGTTTTGGTTAGCATCTGGTTAGTTTCCTTTTATCGAGCCCCCGTAGCGAGCGAAACTAGCGGAGGGCCACGCGTGAGTGAAATTATAATACTTCTGACACAATCGTGTCGGGAACGCTTTTAGACCGGCGCGACGTAGCGACGAGTGTTAAAGAGGAGGATTATTGGGAGTTTGATCAGAGTATCAGAGCACATACCATGGTAAGTGTATCAGAGTATAACAAACCAACAACAAACCCAAGATTGGTAGAGATCAATCTTGCAACAAACCAACGAGTAGCGACATAAAGCGTCGGCACCTTTGATGTTCAAGGGACCGATTCCGGCAGAGCCGATGACAGATGGGCATTTTGAGATCCACACAACACAAATAGTGCACTATGTAAAAATCCACCTCTCCTATTGGTCGATCCATCTCGTATTACAATGGGCATTTACGATAATTGGAGCGGTATCTACCGGTATGTATCTGAGCGTTCGTTAATTTGTGTTCCATTAACCAACCGCGTTCTGTAATTCAATTATTGAATCTACCGATACATGTACCGCAATCCAACTTTATGGATCTGCTATTTGTGTCGGTACATGTCGGTTTGTTTACACCTTATATTGGCAACCTACAAATATAGCCGGCTAGCCTGTTGTTACTTATATACTTTCGAAATTCTGAAAATAATTTTACTATTACATTAATTTTTAGAGAGAAGTAATTAAAATACCTTCGACATCATATAGCGAAAAGCAACTTTTCAATATATTTTTCAATAAACACACGATTTCTTCTTTTATGTGTTCTGCTTTTAAACTGAAACTATTTATAATGCCTTCAGTTTCCGAATCACTACTATCAGTACTATCTAATATTTGCAAAGTAGCCAAGATTGCGATAGCTTGACGTTTATTATTCTTCATTAAAATATTTTTTTTAGGTTATTCGCGACATCTCTATAACGCTAACACCTTTTTCAAAAAAAAACGCAATCGCAAATGGACCTGGGCAAGCCCAGACGGGAGAACTTTCAACCAAATCGACTATATTCTAACGGAGAACATCCAAATAGTACAAAACGTCGAGGTATTGAAAAGATTTAATACTGGAAGTGACCCTCGTCTGGTGAGGCGTAGCCTACCGATAGATCTAGCCGTGACACTCATCCCCGCTACGCCAGTGACGTCACAACTCTAGGTGTAATTGAGCAAATAATGGACAAAATCGAGTTGCCTTCTTTTACATATTCACTCCAACATCTCCGAACCTAATTGAGCTATCAAAATTATTTTTTTACTATTGTAAAGTGCACAGTTTGGCGCTTCTGTCGAAGTATAATATGGTTGATATTTTTTATTCTAAATATGCTTAAAACATCGATAACTTTTGCAGTTCAGAAATTATGCAGGCAAATATTCACCAATCGAAAAACTTTTTTGTTTTTAGGAATTTCCTATAACATGCAGCGAAGAAAATGTAGATAAAAGACCAAAAATATTTCTGGTACCAAAATCGTTATTGTCACTTTTATAGTTTAGGCGCTATGGTATTTTATAGCGCGCAGAATTTAAAAATTCTGGTAACTCGTCACATCGACGCCGGCAGAGTTTTTAAATTCTGCGCGCTATAAAATATCATAGCGCCTAAACTATAAAAGTGACAATAATGATTTTGGTACCAGAAACATTTTTGGTCTTTTATCTACAGTTTCTTCGCTGCATGTTATAGGAAATTCCTAAAAACAAAAAAGTTTTTCGATTGGTGAATATTTGCTTGCATAATTTCTGAACTGCAAAAGTTATCGATGTTTTAAGCATATTTAGAATAGAAAATATCAACCATTTTATACTTCGACAGAAGCGCCAAACTGTGCACTTTACAATAGTAAAAACAATTATTTTGATAGCTCAACTATCAGGTACGAAGATATTGGAGTAAATATGTAAAAGAACGCAACTCGATTTTATCCATTATTTGCTCAATTACACCTACAGTTGTGACGTCACTGGCATAGCGGGGATGAGTGTCAGGGCTAGATCTATCGGTAGGTTACGGGTGAGGCCAAGGATAAGCATAAACCCAAAACTAGAGCGTTACAAAAAAAAATCAAAAAGTCGATACATAAACAGATTGACAGAGAGAAACTCCAACATGACCCAAATAAATTCCAAACATACCTGGGAAACAGATTCAGTACCTGTGAGTACCTATGACAAACGAAACAAACAAAACGATCACTAGAACCCTAAATCAAGCAGCAGAAGCGTACACAGAAACAAAAACTAAAAAGCAAAATAAACTAAGCGCGCAAACACTAAACATGCTAGATAAAAGACGACAACTTATAGCAAATAACAAAAGATCATCAGCAGAATACGCCGAAACAAATCGCCAAAAAGATGGCAAAGGAGGACATCAGAAAACACAATGTGCAAATCACGCAGAAAATACTGGAACAACACGAAGGGACGAAAGTGTTCAGAAGACTAGCGACAATCACAAAGAAAGAAATCGTCAGAATCAAAGACAAAACAGGACAAAGAATTGAAGGAAGACACGAAATTATAAGAACGGTACAAGAATTCTATGCAGACCTATACGAGACGAAACTAACGAGCGACATATCCGAACAAGACCAGGAAGTGAAAGTCATGAACGTCAGCTCTGAAGACATACCTGAGATTACAAAAGACGAAATCAGATCAGCATTACATCGTATGAAAAATGGGAAAGCAGCGGGCGAAGACGGCATACTAACGGAGATGTTAAAACAAGGCGGAGATATACTAGAAGACCAACTAGAAATATTGTTCAACAAATGCCTGGAAAAGGAGGACATACCACACGACTGGACAAACGCCCTCGTGATAATCATTCACAAAAAGGGGGACACCGAGAACTTAGAAAATTACAGACCGATCAGCCTGCTATCCCAAATATATAAATTATTCTCGAAAATATTAACCAACCGTCTCACACTAAAGATAGACTATTACCAGCCAAAAGAGCAGGCTGGGTTTAGGAAGGGCTACAGTACTACAGAAGATCGTTTGCAGGTGTTCTGTTACAGAACACCTGCAAACGATGAGAACATTAATCGAGAAGGCTGTGGAATATAATATACCTTTATGGCTGGCATTCATTGATTTTAGAAAGGCTTTCGACATGGTGGGCACTACAGCAAGCCCTGAAACACGCCAGAATAGACTATAGATACGCAAACCTAATTAACAAAATTTACCGAAACGCTACTCTACAAATCCAGCTACACGAAAAATCCGACAAAGTTGCAGTTAACAGAGGAGTGCGCCAAGGAGACCCTATGTCACCCAAGCTCTTCACACTAGTTCTGGAAGACGCACTAAAAACAATCGACCTCCAAAACAGAGGCATTAATATCAATGGGGAGAAACTCAACCACTTAATGTTTGCCGACGACATAGTTAGTGATAGCCGAAAGCAGAGAAGAACTGGCCACACTTATCGATGACATACAGAAATCAACTTTGACAAAACGAAGTACATGACAGCAAACGTAGATGACGAACGAGCAATTACTCTAGGAGACAACAGAATCGAGAAAGTAACTGCATACAAATACCTAGGACAAACACTAACTATAGGCAAGGCTAATCAAGAACTCGAAATAAATGAGAGAATACGGCAAACCTGGGCGGCATATGCTAAAATAAAAGACATCTGGAATATGGACATACCCCTAAACCTCAAAACCGAATTATACAACCAGTGTATCCTACCAGTAACTACTTACGGGTCACAAACTTGGACCTTCACGAAAGCTATACTTGACAAACTTAAAGTAAACCAGAGAGCTATTGAGAGGAGAATACTTGGGATATCATTAAGGGATAGGAAAACAAATGAATGGATCAGGAGAAAAACAAAGGTGCATGATGTCGTGCAACGCGCCGCCGCTCAGAAATGGGAATGGGCGGGACACGTCGCAAGAGACCAGGATAAGTCGAGTGGTAAACTAATTCGATGGAGACCATGGAGCAACAGAAGGAGCACAGGAAGACCGCAAATGAGATGGAGCGACGATTTGAAACGAGCGGCAGGACTGAACTGGTACCAGGTGGCACAAAATCGTGACAACTGGCAAAATAAGAGGGAGGCTTATACCCAAAGGGTAGAAAACAGCTGAATAAAAAAAAATAAAAAAAATACAGTAATAAAGAATATAGAGAATATTATTTTTAAAATAGTAAAAGTTGAGCTTTTGTCAGGACCTATGGAAAAACGTAACAATGTTTGCCATTTGGCTTTCAAAAAATGAGGACGTCGCCACGAATATTGTGACACAGATGCTTTTGCATTTTTTAAAATCTTAGTTTAGATTATTGTATTTATTTTTTCTAGAAATCCGTGCACTTGCAGAAGTTCTTTGTTTATAATCAAGTTATTACACATATAAATTTGTTATTAATTTAGAACTGTTGGCTGCTAAATATATTATATGTCTATCACTAAGAAATTTCTAGAAGTGTGTCGAAAATTTTTAGTAGGATTTAATTATATTTATTCCGCACCAAATCCTTGTTTTTACTATATTCAATGTCGTGGTCTTACTATATAACTATCTTCTTGGGAGGATCGCCTTTTGCCAATCTCTTTTTAAGTCTCGTTCCTGGGCCACAATCGACTATTCTGGGAGATGTACTTCAAACGGAAGCCTGTTGATGGCACTATTTAGGAGATCTTTACCCTTCGACACCCTCATTACTTTACTACTGAAGACGTCGAAGGCTGAGCAATGCATATATAGAATGCGCAAAGAAAAACAGAAACTTAATATCGATGTAGTCAATTATGATCTGAAAAATACCAATACCCGGAAACCACATAGTGAAATATTACCAGATACGATACGGGCAATAATATGTGGCTCCTGTAATTGTGCAAAAACAAATGTCATGCTGAGTCTTTTAAATGATGCGAATGGATTAAGATTTCTTAATGTGTATATAT
>JAEQML010058493.1:0-30119 GCA_016904865.1 Pissodes strobi | reverse complement strand
CGTGCCATCATTCATTTAGCGACCATTTAGTTAATAGTATACTTTAGATAGTGAAACAATTAAAAGCGGAAAAAATGGCTTTAGACGCGCTCCTAGGCAAGAAATACAAGCTGGCTTCCAGTGATAAATTCGACGAATACATGAAGGCTTTAGGTAATTTAATTATTTTTTGATTTAGAAATTTTAGAATATTTCCTATTTTCTGTTGTACCTACACTTGGTATATGCAGATTGCAGAATCTTCCTAGAAGTTATATATTTGGGAATATATGGGAATAATCAAACAGGGACGTTAATGCTGGGCGGATTTGGCAGCTGCCTTGTGGCAGAGTGTACTTGTTAGAAAAAGATCAATGGTTTTCTTGAATCACTTCATTCAGTGAGGTAAAATATACAAATCTTTAGTTGGATTTTAAATACTTATGTAAATGAATAATCTGCCGGATCCTACTGGGTTCTATAGTTAATATCTGATGGTCATTAACACCGGTGAGAATACCGGTTTAAGAGGTTCCGCAATCGAAGTGGTGCCTATTTTGCTTGGTTTCGTACGCGTTAGTCGAGCGAAAATAATTATTGTTTCATGCTGGTAGGGGACTGAAAGGCATGTGACAAGACATTCTTATTAGGATATTATAAAGTTATGCGGTACTTAATATAATCAAATTTTGAAATTGGTCACTTTTTTAACTAATTTCAAATCCAGTTTACCGAAAAACTACTTATTTGGTTTTAAAGTGTATTTTACATGAAAGTTGTAGGTACGTGTCTAGTTTTTAATTTTGCACGACAGATATAACTACAGGACACCGAACTAGAATACAGGGTAGTTTAAAAGCGCTGTTTTTTTGCGCAATATCTCCAAGGCTCCCTTGATCTGAAAAATGGATAAAAATATAAGTACCGTTTTTGGATTTTTTTATATTTTGTTTAAGTATTTGTTTTCTAAAACTGTTTGAATCTCAAGAAACGAAAAGTTATGCACATTAAAAAGAAAAGATTTATTAAAAAAGCAATAATGTTTTGGGGTGCTTCGAAACATTTTTGTTGTGCTGACCTATGTTGCGTTGTGTCGCAATTTATTTTTTAGAATGTTGAGAACTCCCGGAGATATAACAACTGGTTTTTCAAAAAAAAAAATTAGCTGCGCCATTTTTTTCCAAAAAATATTTGTTGTGTACAGCTTGTATTGACTTGTGTCGTTTTTCTTTTTTTTTTGTTTATTTGCAAAGAAATTTAAGTATAAGAATTTAAACAAAAATCATCCAATTTCATTAAAAACCATGGCAATTTGTGCTCAGTTGTGTCTTGTGTTGTTACTATCATTTGTCACAATAGCCAAAACGCGAGGCCAAAACGTAAATTGTTTAACAAGACACACTGTTGCCAAATGCCTTTTTAAGATGCTTGCTGCAGTTTCGTTTCATCTTCTAAGAGATATACCCTACCCGAGGGGTCAACCGCAGGCCAAAATTTCTACCTACACTAGAATTCCACTAGTCTTAATAATTCCACGGAATTTCATGTAATTCCACGTAGTTCTACGCAATTAATTCCGTGGACTTCCACGGAATTCTATTGGCACAGATACGAGCACAGATATGACTTTTGCATTTATTCAAAAGGGTTTATTAGAAAAAACACCTAGGTATACAGAGTGCTACAAATTCGAGTGCATGCATGGGGATCTCGGGAACCGTAAGAGATACGAAGTCGGTTAAATTAAGGCAAAGTTGTGCAATTTGATGCCCAACAAGATGCAGTTTTGAAATTTGAAAAATTCCGAACAGTTCCGGAGATATTCGTAAAAAACCGAAAAATAGCTATTTTATTTTTATTTTTTCCTGACTGATTTGAAGAGATAATATAACATAAACTTAACATTATTATTGCCACTTTTTCCCCTTTATAAAATGGCAGTATCAAATTTTAAATCTGACGTTTCGTTTCCAGGCCCCCATTATAACTTCATTTTTTTAAATACGGACCTGGATTTTTTATTTCATTTTTTTAGAAGCCTTTGATGTATCACACATCAATATATCAACAAATCTAGATTTTTCCATAAGAGATAATGTGTTAGACAGAGATGGGGCGATCTTTTCTGACCCGATTTCACTTATGAGAATATTTGTTACCGCTGTAGGACAAGTGTAATACATCGTTGGTTTTGGGAGACCAAAGGCTTCTAAAAAAAATGAAATAAAAAATCCAGATCCGTATTTAAAAAAATGAAGTTGATGATGGGGGCTCTGACACGAAACGTCAGATTTAAAATTTGATACTGCCATTTTATAAAGGAGAAAAAGTGGCAATAATAATATTAAGTTTATGTTATATTATCTCTTCAAATAAAGTCAGGAAAAAATAAAAAAAGTTTTTACGAATATCTCCGGAACTATTCGGAATTTTTCAAATTTCAAAACTGCATCTTGTTGGGCATCAAATTGCACAACTTTGCCTTAATTTAACCGACTTCGTATATCTTACGGTTCCCGAGATCCCCATGCATGCACTCCCTGTAGGTATACATTACTGTTTATTAAGTGGCAGGGGTTTTTATTGCATTTATACTTAACATATTAAGAAAAATACAAATGGTTGGAAGTAATTCAAATGGCGAGGCATAATTAATTTGCATAAAGACAAACGACTAATTAAAGAAATTCTTATATGAACTAGAGTACAGCGCTACAAAAACTTCAATTAATCTTACAAAAAAAAAAACAGAAGAGCACTGATGCTAAACTAAATCGAAAATAATAGGAAATAAGTATACATGATTTTAAAAATAAAGTCTCAGATAAAGACGACATTACTACTGCTAGCTTTTTCATTATTGCATAGGTGAAATAGGAATTATAGTAAACTTTTCTTGGAATGTTTGAATTTTTTTTCTATTTCGGTTCGATCGTACTTGGAAATTGTCATAGGGTGCGATCCGGTGCGATCCAACCATATTTATTGGCCCATATATAATATGGACTTGTGGGACAATATCCAAGTCAGGTTTTTTAGCCCAGTAAAATTCGTTTAGGTTTTGCCACAAAAATTTATTAACATATGAATCATTACTTTTACCTTAATAACTCCCAAAAATCCATCTTTCATCGTAAAATACAACATAAGTAGTTTTTCAACTTCTATAGTTATATCGAGAGTTATATAGAATAATTTTCTCTCATCTCGCCTGGATCTGAGTCTGGCTCGGACGAGGTATTCGAAGAATCATCAAACGTGTCATTGGAAATGTGTTCTTTTATCTTTAGGTAGTGATATCGGTGGTGACCTTTTTTCGAGCCTTTTTTAGTTCATTCAAAATAGGTTTTTCTCTTGGTTTTTCTATGTCTAACTCCAACGTATTTGCTGCTACTGTGACACAGCTAGAAAATATTTTTCCTCTATAATTTGATATAGAATAGAAAGTGAGCTTTTGTACCTTTGCAGGAGCAAGGTCTCATCAAAGTCATTGTCTAACAAATTGTACCATGTACAGTGGCATTGTGGTGCTCTCGGTGGTGCTTTTTCTTTGCCTGTAAGTAACCAAATGAAAGAAGTCGACCAATCATAATCACGGAAAAATCTTTGGCTTTTTATTGTAGGCATACTTTTATCTGTATGAAAAACACCCCAATCTCCAATTGATGCGAAGCCTCGAAATTCTACGACTTTTTCACTTGCACTCACCCGAGCACTCACCTCAGACAACGATAATGCAGATTTCTGCCCAGAATTTGACTGGTTTTGCACAACAAAACGCTTCAGGGGATCACTTGACACTCTTTAATTTTTTTTTGTCAGAAGCCCACAAAGAGTGGACTGTTTTATTACAGCAGTTTTTCCATCTATATTTATTTCAGTGAAGGGACTGTTTGGCGAAATATTTTCTGCTTGTTTAGGGAACTTATTTTTCATTGATTTTATTTCACTGAAATCTAATACATCTTAATTTTCGTAGGATGATGTTGACTTGGGATCTTCTTTATCAACAGTTTTCCCTAAAACGCTTAGCTGTCTCTCTTTTCCACCTACAGTAACTGCATCTTCAATTTCCAAATTGCTATCCTGTTCAATGGATTCTTCATTAGATTGAATAATCTCAAGATTACTAATTTTTAATGAAGTGTGGTCAATTACCATGCCAAGAGCATTACATCTCGCATTACATTCGGAAAAAGAATCTGCTTTTTCATTCGTTTCACTTATTTTTACATCTGTGAAACCTTTAACATCATCAAATTTACCCAATTTCATTATGGTCTTTAACAAATGCTTGTTTTTTTTTGACGCGGAAACGTAAATTCGTCTTCTAAATCATTAAGCACTTTATTTATAATTGTTATTCTTCCAAATTCTGTCAATAATTTCTTTTATGCTAAAGCTAGTGCTAAAGTTTACTATGGTAAACTAACACATTTGACTGCTAAATATTCAAATATAAAACATACTACTAGAAAAGTCAGGATTATCGCGAAATATTTGGATGAGCTTATTAAATTATGTGTATTCAATTCAATGTTTGTATAGCAATTAGATGTGATAAAGTTGTTAGTAACTGTATAATTTGGATGGGCAAAAATACATGCCTTCCATATTCTAAGGAAAAATACAGCATACTAAATCTGATATGTTCTTTCGTTTAAAGGAAATGCTTTCCCAAACCAGATATATAACAGAGTATTGCATCGTTTTAAGGTATGCAACTGTACCTTGAGATTCTGGATTTTCAGCTGCTTGGTAATTCACCTTATCTTCTGGCTTGAGGTCAGAAGGTGTAAGTAAATATCTTTCGAGAATTCATTTATTAATATGTGAGGGTGAGCAACGGAAACAGTGATTTCTCACTGACGGTTTAAGCAGCCTGGTACCCAACTTGGTGCCTACGTGTACCGCGTCCTGTATATAGCATGGTAATTCCGGGTTTGTATTGCCCATTTGAAATCAGTTTCAATTGCAAAATTTTAAATTTACTAGAGGAATTAATTGAACCAACGATGTGCCCTCGGATGTGCCTTATCGAATTTTAAGCGATTCCACCTCGGATTCCACTCCTTATTTTAGAGTAACTGATCTTTATCAAGTCCTTGTTGATCTGGATCTGGCAGCGCTGCAAACACCTATTTAGACTCGGGTGGATAGAGAAAGAATCCCACGTAATTCCACTGGAATTCTAGGTAATTACACTTGAATTCTATGTAATTCCACTGGAATTCCACGGAATGCCACGGAATTTCACGTAATTCCACTGGAATTCCACGTAATTTCATGCAATTCCACAATCTTGTACACCATAATTCCACAGCGGTTTACCCCTCGACCCTACCGTTTCGGATTTTTTTTTCCTACTTATTTGTTTTTTAAAACTGTTTAAATCTCAAGGAACAAATATTTATAGACAATAAAAAAGGATTTTGGATATGATTTCGAAATGATTTCGGACCGATTTCCGATAGATTTCGGAAAATTTCGAAATGATTTCCAGAAACTTCGAAAGGATTTCGCGGGATTTCCGAAGTAAATATACAGCGATCTCGGAGGTGAACCGCCTCGGATAAAAGCAAAGACAAGGAAAGTACACAATAAAATGCAAAGAAAATGCACTTTCTAAGTGGGCTTTCTGATTTATTTTGCAAAAAATTAATTTGGCTTCCTTTTCTTAGCCACCAAAAATAAAAAAATCAGATATATTTAAAACGTATTTATTCTTTGGTTATGGTGTATAGCGAGGTTTATAGACATATTTAAAACTTATTTATCCTTTTGTTATTTTACACCTGTTTTTTCCATTTCAAGAATTTGAAATCGTTTTATCTCAAATAAATAGGTCCATAAAAATATATTCTTTCAAAACAGTCTGAATCGAGGTCCGAATGTCCGCATCTTTAGGCCAATTGTTTTGATTTCAGTTCTGCTTTAAAAACTTTACCTACAACACAAGTCGTCTCATTTATCTCGAGCAATGTCCAATGTACCAGGTGTCATAGATAACTACGAAGTAGTGTTCCAATTTAACTTTATTTCGTTTTGAAGCATTTCTGTATCTGTTTCACTCTCGGAATTATCTTTTGAAAAAGCGTCTTTTGTCTTTTTCTTGAACACAGAACACAGCAGTTTTTCAGATTTCCCCCCATAGTTGTCACGGTTTTCCCTTCTTTTAATTGAAACCAACACATTTGAATCGCTTTATACGTTTAAATGATTGATACAGTGCTTAAAATGTATTGGTTTTAATTAAAAAAAGGGAAAATCAGGGAAAACGGTTTTCAAATCTGAGGATGGATATCTCGAGAACGAAACGTCGTCGAATCGAATTGACCTCAGATTCGTGATGAGCATTCCAAAATCTACCATGATGCCAAATTTTTTCAAGATCAGCGATAGTTTCAGTAACTGGAAGATTGAAAAGCAATTTGTCCGGAAAAACCGAAAAAACCTTGGATTCGTGTTCTATGACCTAGAAAAAGGGGGTATGCAAAAAAAATCCGAAAAACCGAGGAAAAAACAGTCCACGCACGCTAATACCAATAACTACATAAAAAAAATAAGAAATCATGTTTATATCATCAAAAGAAAGAAGCGGAAAAACCGGCAATAGTGCCCATGTCTCGGCCCATGTTGTAAATACATTAATTTCGCCGCGATAACACTAATAGGATTTCGGGATTTCGAAAGGATTTCAGATGCGATTTCGAGATTTCGGATAGGAGTTCGAGATTTCGAATCGATTTCCGATTGATTTCGCAATTTCCGAAGGATTTCGCGGGATTTCGGAAGAAAATGTACAGATTTCGGAAGTGAGCCCGGAGCCGCCCCTCGAGATTTACTAAAAAAAATTGAGCGAGTCTGCTAGTACTCGAGACACTGATATCCTACATCGATATACCCTGATATCCCATATCGATATCATCGACATTAGGCCGCGTGACGCCTGAATATAGGCAACCACTTAGTTGGAAATGGCGTTAGAAAGAACACGTTTTACACTAAAGGTTACAGACAGCCTGCAAAACACATTCCCGTCATAGATACCGCCTGATGTGCGTTGTTTAATGTTTACATTTGTAACGTTTGCATTATAATCTCTATATAATATTACACTTCACGCATAGCCTCCGCTCGCTTCGCTCGCTACAAGGGCGCAGCGAACAAAAACTAACCAAAACTAACCCAAGGCATGCCCGAAATCAAGAAAAAAAAACATTTTCTAAAACAGAACATTTTGTTTTATATTTGGTCTAATAGTTGGCATGCAAAAAAAAAACCACTTGGAAGTTGTTTCAATACACGAAATTATTCAAGATGGTTAAATTCAAAGACATTTAAATAAATGTCTTTGGTTAAATTCATACCTATCACCAGATGCAGTTTATATTGAGAGAGTGCAATTTCGGTACAACCTGGTCTGTTTGTATGGTGACATCCGTTTCATATAACTGAAAAGTTGTTTTTGCTGTATTAATTCAAAAACTGCTGCCCTCTGCTACCACTTCTAATTCGTTATTAGGAAACACTTCTTGAACGACACAAACAAATTTGTGTTCGCGCTTCTTCCCTGATGGTTTTATCACCACATAATTACCTTCTTTTAATTCTTCTTTTTCGGATGAAGTAGCTTGTTGTCTCAATGTATTTTTTTCTTCGTGGTCCGACCTATCAAAAATTTCGTTATGAGTATCGCTCTTTTCTGATGATTCCCATTCTTTTTCGTGTGAGTTTTTAGCCCATTTTTTTTCTTGGTTTTCACTTTTACCTTTTCTTTAGTTCCTTTGCTACTGATCGTCTGCGTCGCTGCTTGCAGATCCAGGAGTCGATTTATTAACTGGTTGACGCATAGTTGCGGAAAGCTATCTAGAAAATTTCAGGGAAAATAGCAAGAAAGTGTCCCCTAATATTTTGGATAACGTTTCAGGTACTGAAGACCCCTTCAACGAGCTCTTCAAGCACTCGGGAAATAAACTTACTTTCTAAAAAATCAGCCCACTTGTCAAAACTGTTCATAATTTGTAATTAATGTCCACAATTTTATTAATTAATGTTATTGGATTTTTATAATTATTAATAATAACAAATTAAAGTGGCGACTAACTTTCTTTTTGTTTGGTTTTACTTTAAATTAAAATTTGCGTGCGTTATTATGAATTCATGATGGCACTGAGTGTTATTTGACATCCAAATGAGGATGCTAAATTTGCCATGTCATAAGGACACCGTGCGTCGTAGATTAAAAAATAATATAGCGCTTGCCAATAAATTAACAAATTTAGGATTTTTCCATATACGGCAATGATGGGGTGATCCTAATAATAAACCTTAATCATGTAGTAATAAGGTAACTACTAATATATGCAAGAAAATATCCAGGTCTTAAGATAAAGCGTTAAGATCTAAAAATAAATATTAGCATATCGTACAGCTAAAAAAAGTACTCCAAAGAAGTATTTTCTGTTTAAGGGTTTTTGAAAAATGACAGTACAAAAAAAAATAAGACAAAATTTCATAAATTCTTTGTTACTTGCATACCAGCCAGCACAAATTACAAAGAATTCGTACATGTTTTTGTAACAGATGTTTAAGCTATATTTAAAAACCGTAGGGATATAGAGTTACAAACTACAAAATCGGTCGCTACCATATGGTGTAGCAAATAAATAGCCCAATCTAGGGATCAAGAATTCATATTATATTTTTCACAACGGTAATGAAGCTCCTATGGAAAAGGAACCATATAAGCCGGATGCTATAATATTACGCTCACCTAAAATTGTCCCACATCGAAAAAAATATATTTTGAAAATACCTGCAGACAGATCTTTGCACTTCGCAGCTAGATTTGTTTTATATTTACGTTGTTTTTCGAACTTTGTCCTGGGTCAAAACTCAGATTTTATAAAAGTTTAACAATAACGTATGGGAAGATAAATATTTACAGTGACTATATTAATTAGATTTATTACAATTCAAGTGGCTTTGTAAATATGTTTTTATTTTTTAAATATAGATCATGTAAAAAGATAAATAACGTTTTACAGGCGGTGAAAACAAGCATAATATTTATTCGGCTTGGATATTATGGTCATTGATGAGTAGCTAATTAGAGATTATAACACGAACTTTTATTTGTGGAGATTTATGTAGTTTAGTAATAATTTCTTTTCTTGCAGAATTTAGAAAAATAAAGAATTTATAAAAAAAATTAATGGCTGAATAATTTTATTAAAAGTAGAGAATTTTTTTATTGATCTGACCGTGAAAGATAGTTGTTAAATTGAAATTAGGTGTCTAATTTTAATTGTTTATGTAATTAACTGGGACATAATAGGTTTGTTCTCGCAGCGATTTAAACCCAAACCAAACCAAATCCAAGCCAGCGGAGTTTGCGCATAGCGATTTAAGTGTCGCTTAAATTGCAATGCGCAAACTCCGCTGGCTTGGATTTGGTTTGGTTTGGGTTTAAATCGCTGCTAGAACAAACCTAATATATGAGACGTAACCATTGAAGCCATTGGTTGCGTTATTTTTAAGAATTGTTTACGAGGATGGGTGTTAAACCTTGCAATATTACTATATTTTCATTACACGGCATTATACGTTAATAGGATTGTGTCGTAAAAAATTGGAATTTGCTTTCCATTTTTATTAACATAACAATGGATATTTCAGAATTAATTCTAAACATTTACAAAATAGAGACGTCTAGTCTCAGTTCACCATTGTCCGAGGTGTTCCCCGCAAATTTGTATGGTTGGCAGTATGTTGCCTTTGACAAACGAATACGGCCTCACGGCATCGAATATTAACTAACGATAAGAAGATCCACTAAACGCGGCGACACGTCAACGGTATGCCTCCTTCCCCGCGCGAAAACTAGCATGATACTGGCATGTGACCTTTGGACCCGGCGCACACTGGTCGAACTTCTAGGAAAGCTGGCCGTAATAAGGTTTACCAGAAATAAGTCATAAAAGTTATTAAGTATTACACGTTTAATATATCGTGTTTTAGACAAATAATTGTTGAATTTTTGGCTCATCATCTATATTTATATATAGGGTGTATCAATTATCACTAACGATAAAAATCATGTATAAAAATCATTTGTATGTTCTTAAACCGTTTTAAAAAATGAATTTGAAAATTAAGGGCTCCGAGAAAGGCTCCTTCGTTGTAAAAAAGGGTTTTAAATTTTTAATTCGATGATCCAAATTTTTTTTTTGCAACGGTTAATTCAGGAGTCTCACGAGCAAAATGAATGTTAAGAGGACGACAGAAACGCGTTGATGAGGGCCTGCAATTTTGTCATACAAGTATTTCAGAGTTATCGCTATCTTTAAAAATTAATCTAATAGGAACCAAACTAGTAAAAAATATAGAAGCATCAGTGCAGCTGTTGTTCAAAAACACTTGCTTATATTCTGACTCTCACAAGGTAATATCAAAGCCATATTTACAAATTAAAACTAAATTATAAATTTTATCTGCTGATTCAGCCAAAGTATTTATTACCTCTTTTTATAATAACATCAGTCTTGCATCAGCAATAATGATTCTACCGAAATTTCAGCTTCAGTTTCACTTACTACAATATTATGAAATTAGGGGTGGGCGAAAATAATCGATTAATCGATTCACTTTTAAGAAATTACCGATTCATCGATTAATCGACTTATCGATTAATATTTCAGAAAATATCGATTAATCGATTATTTCGATTAATCGATTATTCAGTTATTTGCTAAAATATTAGCGTTTAATCGATTATTCAATTTCTTGCCCACCCGTACCGACGACTTTAAAACAGATATAGTTTTTAAAATTCCAATTTAATAATGCGTTGCGTTAAGGGTAATTTAAGAGACATAAAACCATTTTGAAAATACTTACAGTACAACATATGAAGCAAAAAACAGAGAAATGCTCAAACAAGACAGAGCAGGGAAAACTGCGCACGTTACAAATTTAGCCAATAAAGGATCCTCATTTCGACGCGCCATATTCTGATAATCTGGCTTCTGTTGTTGCACAATTAGGTATAACACCAACACATGACCTCAACGTTGTGTTAGCACGTTAGCAGTATAGTGCAGTTTTTATCTTTTTATTATGTATTTGGTCAAAACTATATGATAAGAAGGATCACTCTCCGCGGCGGCATCGACATGTCAACGGTGTGTCTCCTTCTCCGCGCGAAAACTAGCAGAATATCGGCAGGCCATGATACAAATAAAACAATCGTGTTGGCAGGCCACCTTTGACGCGGCGGCCATAGACCAGCTCATCCTTTTGTCGGAATATTTGTATTCGGAAATATGGGGAAATCATTAACACAAAATCTCTTAGTTATTACAAACCTTGAGTATTGTTATCAATAATAACTAATTAAAAACGTTAATAGATTTTTGAAACAGCCAGTTGAATACAAACTTTATCAAAATATTTATTTGGTGATAATAATAAAAAACCATAACGTAAGTTTGACAGGGCTCTGCAAACAATTCAAAAGATATCAACTGTGTTTTTCCAAAGCCAACTAGAGTACTAGAGTGCTATAAATAATTTCGTCATAATTTTGATTAAATATACTGCAAACGAAAATATCGTTTATGGCCAGCTTTTATTTAAATTCAACTTGTGTGCGGCGGAGTTCGCCGATCGTTACCAGGCAACGAAGAAAATAAACTACGATTCCTTTGTAGCTCTCGCTGAACACGCACATCTCGTTGAGTGGGCCTTCTTATCGTTAGTTAATGTTCGGTGCTCACGGCGACTACAGCTAAGGAAAAGCAAGCATGCTCACCGAAAGGTTTTCATCGCACTCTACTCTAAACGTCCCTTAAGGTAAGGCTCTCCCCTTCATATCCACTACCATGACAGAAGTCAATTTTCACCACCATAACATTCGGAAAATTCTCAAAGAGCTAGGATACGCAAAAGGCATCAGGACCAGATGGAAACCTGGCATCGTGTTAACGAACTACGCCAACGAAGTATCCATTTTTCCCAAACTTTTTTCTCTGTCTTACCGAAAAGAGATTTACCCTTCTTCTTGGAAAGTCGCTCGAGTGCAACAAGGCAAGAAAATCACGCCCTCAAACGATCGCCCAATGGTCTTACTTCTAATAATCTCCAAAGTCATGGAACGTGTAGTCAATTAGCAACTACTCAAGTACCGCGAGACCAACATAATAATTAGCTAAACCAATACGGCTTCCGCAGAGATCGACAGATATGTCACTCATATATGGTAAGGCAATTGAGGACTACAGAGAATCTCGAGCGATCGCGTTGGATATTTCGAAGCCATTCGACAGAGTTTGACCTGACAAATTGCTCAACAAACTGCTCAACAAACTGCCGTCCTTCGGACTGCCAGCGTCTCTTTGCAGCTGGCTTACTAGTTTCCTTAAGAACCGATCTCTGTACGTTGCAGTTGAAGGACACATCTCAGACACATTATCATTAATGCGGGAGTGCCTCGGAGGGCAATACTTTCACCAACTCTGTTCCTCATCTATATTAATGATCTGGTGACCGAAACCAATAATCCTGTTTACAGTTTTGCAGATAACAGTATCCTTGTCTCCCAATTTAGATCAGAAAAACCTTTATCAGCGACTGAGACTTATCACCGCAGACTGGAGCAGATTACAACAATTAATCAAGATTTGGAGAAAGTTCGAACTTAGGGCGACAGAAATTTGATCGTTTAATGCAGCAAAAACCCGAGCAGCTACATTTACCAAGAAAGCCAATACGGCGCAAACAATGGACGAGCCACAAACCTCTCATTGGGAAAGGAGATTGAATGCTAGGATTGATGACATACGAAGAGATAAATGGGCTTTCCTGAAGGTGGTTTTTCCGCATTATCTTTGAAACGGTGTTGAATAAATTAACGAAATTTGGTGATAACAGGATTTTGTTTCAAACTAAAAGAAAATAATTCAGGGGCGTAACGTATGAGGGGCTTCAATGTAAATTTTGCCCCAACTTTTCCGTTATTGGGATTTTTTTACCTTTCAGCCGAAAGTACTATTATTTTTACATAAAAAAGGTACTTTTGTCTTGTTATGATATGACGCACCGTTTTCGAGATAATTCAACATTAATGTTAAATAGTCAGTGTCTCGATAATTTATTCGAAGTAGGCGATGTCTGAAAATCGGAAATTCAACTTAACTATCCGATTGTATGTTCCAAGAGGCGAAGAAAATATCATAGTTATATGCCAAAAAATCCTTTATTTCCAGCATACCGGGTGTTAAAAATATATGACCTGCACACCCTGTATATGTAGAATCATCGCCAACTAAGCTTTATCCGCAAATATCCGCAGATGATTTTTGCTTTATTACTTTGGCCAAAGTACATACTAAAAAAATAAATACGCTAGTAGTTAAATTACTTAAAAATTATGAAATGATACAAAAAGTTACTTTGTGTTTAGATTTTCAAGATTTAAGGTTTAAAATCGTTACATAAAAATTAAATAAATTAATATTTATAAGTATTAAAGTCCCTGCTTGTTTAGTAAAAAAGTTGAAACTAAGCAAGTTATTTGATATAGCAAAAGCTGACAGGATAAAATTGTTATAATTTTCTTTTGTTTAAAAATTTGGTATCAATTTCATTTAAAAAATATATTTCCATGTCATCCGGCATAAAATTTGGGCATACGAGCTAAAACTAACTAAAATAGTTATCTAAGAAGAGAAACAGAAAAAGAATTAGTTTATATAGTGAAAAAGAAAAATGTAAATTTTTTCCTCCCAGAACCCACTGTGCGGCGTATACCTAGCTCGGATGCTGTTACTGTATATGCCTCCCGACCACGCAGATAACTCTCGAACCACCGAAGTGCCCAGCCTCGAATTCCGTAAGCAAAGAGTTTCCGCAGCAGCACCTCGTGACTCAGAGAGTCAAAGGCTTTTAACAGGTCACAAAACACTGCAGCAGTCGCCATTCGCTTATGTATACCCTGAAAAACTACTCACAGAAAGTCGAACATTGCATCAGATGTGCTCCTATCAGACCGAAACCCATACGGATTTTTAGTAAGAATCTTATGATTATTTAGGAATGATAAGAGACGATCCTACACCAGGCCCTCGACAAACTTGGAGAGAGTAGATAGCAAAGAAATCAGCCTATAGTTTGAGGGAGTCAACTGATCACCGCCCTTATAAAGAGGTATTACTTTAGCCAATACCTATAAAGCAACATGGAAAGGATCCATACATTAAAGAGAAATTAATAACGTGTGATAGAGCAGCAATTAGTGCAATTACACTATTAGGTATACTTTCCAGTATCCTGATAGATATTCCATCGTCAGTCGCTGCATTTTTGTTTTTCTGATTTCACGGGGGCTAGTTGGAGTAAAAACATTTAGTGTATAAGTCACATTCACACCAGACACATATACTAGTGGGTCTGTGACTGGATGGAGGTCTTTAGTTAGACCATTGCCAATCGAGCAGTAATAATATATCTGCCAAAGCACCGTGGAAATCTCCCAGAAGATCACCCTCGCGAAGAACAGAATAACAGTTGAAAGAATCACACAAGTCACGAAATTGTTGAAAGTTATGACCACTATAAACTCTGCAAACCTCTTGTCCTCAGGGGAAGGAAAACAATACATAGGAATTATCGCCAGAACAGCATTATGATCCGAGAGATCGGATCAGCACACATTCTCTCGAATGTTTGAAGTGATGTAGTCTATGGTGGTAGAGGATGTTTCCGTCACACGAGTTGAGCTGCGAACATGCATGTGAAGATCAAAGGAGTCAAACAAGTTGGATAGCCGTAAGGTAGACCTGTCATCTTTATTTCCAAAATCTATGTTTAGGCCACCGGCATCTTTAACCTTATGATTTAAAGGGAATCGAGTATCTCCCTGAATATGTCCAAATCACTGTTTTGTGAACGGTAGATACACACAGTACACAATAACCGAGTGAATAAGAGAAAATTCAAAATTTTTCTCATACCATGAAATCGCCCAGAAGTACACTCATCCAACAGCGCAACAGTGCCATGTTCATGACTTGGTGTGCTGAATTTCGACATGACAAAATAGCCTGGGATATGAAGGGGCTCTTCAGGCTTCAACCAATGCTCTGTTAATAAAACTATGTTAGGAACCTTTAAACTTTCTAGGGCTATAAAAAGGTCGTCACTTTTATTACGAATAGATTGAACATTTAGGAGCATTAATGATATGCACGTGTCAGTGTTTTTACTCTAAAAAATAAATAGAAATAACTATATACACCCAGCTGCTCTTGCTCTATAAAGCGCCAATAAGACCATGCTTAGAATATTGCTCGTATATCTGGAGTGCCGCACCTTAGCACGCCCTACTGGATTTCCATTCAGAGGAGAGCTGTGCGTCTCGTCGGCGACCCGGAGTTGACCCGCGATCTGGATAGTCTGGAACACCGCAGACATGTGGCCGAGATCTCCCTGTTCTACATATATTTTCACGGCAGATGTTTCCAGGATTTTGCCCACATCGTCCCGACCCTAGCAACGTCTGTCAGGCAGTCACGGCAAGAGCGCACCCGTTCTTCGTACAACTGGAAGCACGTAAAACGTCGCTTTACAAGAACTCCTTTGTTTGGCGCACTGCATCACTGTGGAACTCACTCCCAGGACATCTGTTTCCCCCTAATTACAACCTACATCTATTCAAGAACCGTGTCAATCAACATCTCCGCACAGACACCGTTCGTCGAATGCCATAGAATCTCCCTTTACTGTGTGCCACTGCCATAAAAAGTCATGCGTTTTAATCGGCTGGAGCAGTAAAACACATCAGCTACTGGTAAGGCGAAAGAAGTTTTTGAAGTGAAAACTTCTTTAGGCGCGTTTAGGATATTTTTCCTGGGCAATGAATCAAAATGAGCCATCACGCATCACACTCGGCTCTTTAACGCTCATTCAGATAAAGTGGGCTCGAGTCGACTCCAGCCAAGCGAGAGAGAGGAGCAGTCTGTAACAAGGCATCGAGCAAGGCATTTAAGGTCTTATTTGGATTACTTTGTACATTTTGTAAGTCTGCAATATATTTATTGCAATAATCCTCTACTTAACTGCCAAATTATAAGGCTAGAGTGCACAAGGGAGGAGAACTCAATAATCCCTGCCATTTTAGGGCTATCCCCCTTGCTGCAACCTCACTCTCAAAGATTGTCGGGAGACTTGTCATGGATCGCATGGTGTCCTTTTTTAAGGATAAAAAAAATCAATAAGGGCAGGGTTGAGATAATTTAAATCACTTGATTAAAATCGTGACTAAAATCATGACTTTTTAATCAAAGCGATTTTTTTAAATAAAATCATTATTAAAATTTCTCCTACTTACATTTCCCCAATCGAAGTTGTCGTTTCTCTGTTTTTTTTGCCTATCCAGTTGGCATTCTCGCAAAGTCCAGGTTGTTACTGACAAATCACTTTCAAGGGTTTCAAGACTGCCAGTAACTTTTCAATCTATCCACTAGACTAGACCTTGCAACTCTTTACCACACTTTTAAAACACTGTTCTGCAACCAAGTTTGTCAACTACTTTCTTTTTTATAAAATGTCGCCAAATACTTAATTCCTTTCTGCCCCAGTCAAAATTTTATGCTAAGCTACATCAGAACTGACTCAGACCCAAAAATATTAATCAATTTTTTTTTATACAAATGTTATTCCTATAGTTAGTATGGTGACATCATATTTTTATTTTACCCCCGTGTTTACGCATCTTTCGGAAGTGCGATATTGCTTAAAATTCTCAAATACAATTCGAAATATTCTCTCCACCTGTGTACCAAATTTTAAGGCGATTTTTTAGATTTTCTTTTTGATCGAAAAATACTACTCCCTTCCATCTTCCCCGATGTGACGTGAAGTAAAACTATTTTAAAAACTAAGGGGTAAATGTTTTAAGTTTTATTATTTATTGGCCTATTATTTTTAAGAAAGTATCCGTAATTCCAAATTTTTGAGAAATAACCCGGCTTCTGACACGATATAGAAAAGCCGAGTTATTTGGCTTCATTTGACCTCGTGACAATTTCCAATAAATACATAATGATGACTACTGCTTAGCAGATCATCACAAATTATGTTTCCAAGCTGTCGTTTTTGTAAACAAGCGCATCATCAGGTCGTAAATTTGATTTATTTTGAGTCATGTTGCTGTCATATATCCATGCATGTTATTATCTATGTTTAACCAGAAAATGCGATAAGATATTAATTAAGGTATATTTACAATCGCAAAAGTTAAAAATATACTCTTTATCACCTACCATTAACACTGTCATGCACAAACATTGAAAGCAGTAATTATGATTATGATAATATAAATCGAAACATATTACTATATTGAAATTGCTCAAATTGAATATAACAAATATAGTTTCTCTCATAAAAATAGTATAGTTTATCGAAAAATATATTTTCTTTAATTTCTCATTCAAAATAAGGCTGAATAGAGCTGAAAAGATGCAACCCTTGGTACCAGCAACTGGCCATTTTCCTGAGCAATTACTATAAGATTTCTGCGAGATCCTTTAAAATAACTCGTTTGTTTGTGACGTTCAATTTGTTTATTTTGATAGAAATAATAGTTTAATATCCACCGCTTGGTTAATTAGTTTTTACATATTCCATATAGGGAATCATTTCAAGTACCGTCAAACGGAGCTAAGTCAAATATAGTGCGGCAGCTGCTCTTGGTCTACAAAGCGCAAATGTGGCCGCTTAGAATATTGCTCGCACCTAAGCACACCCTAAAGCTATTGGATTTCATTCAGAAGTGAGCTGTGCGTCTCGTCAGCGACCCGGAATTGACCCGGTATCTGGATAGTCTGGAACACCGCAGATATGTGGCTGAGATCTCCCTGTTTTACAGATATTTTCACGGATTTGGCCCGCCTCAGCAACGCCTGTCAGACAAGTCACGACAGACGGCAAGAGTGCACCTGTTCATCGTACAACTGGCAATACCTAGAACATCGCTTTATAAGGACTCCTTTGTCTGGCGCACTGCATCACTGTGGAACTCACTCCCAGGACATCTGTTTCCCCCAAATTATAATCTACAGCTATTCAAGAACCGTGTCAATCAACAGCTCCGCACACATACCGCTCGTCCAGTGCCATAGAATCTCTCTTTAGTGTGTGTGCATTTGCCATAAAAAAAACTGTGGGTAAAATTTCCTAAATTTGAACGTATTTCTCGCCTGGCGTTTTATTTTTTGGTGTTTCAAAGGTGTTTGGTGCTCTCAACAATTCACCCAAGTACTACGTAAATTTTGTAAAAATGTCTGGCAGTCGCGGCAGTTAGGTGGGGTGACAAGGACAGTATGCCATGCCATGATTTGGTTCAAATCATTTATGGGCAAACATAGAGATTTCACAGCCAAGCTAGCCGAAAATGCCAAACGTGTAAAGGCAGCATTGTCATAAAAGGGTAAAGATCAGGAGGAGTGGCCCTTTAGCGGGCCATGCACCTAGGCCACTAATTCGGCCGTATCCCACCCAAGTGCTTCTAACCCTCGGATTTTGGCACGAGCCTGGGCTGTGTGTACAACCCCGTCCCACATCTCACTTCGTTCTGCCACCCTTGGTCGTGGACAACCTTAGTCGCCAGTGATCTACTGACTAGCAAGTGTGTAACTGCACTCTTTAATCCCACGGGATATCTGATCCCACTGGCCTGGTTACCGGAGTGAATGGGGAAACTGGTGCAGATACATTTTACACTTGCCTGTGGCTCCGCTAAATTTCAGAGCACCAAACTTTTTACAAAGTATGATGCGCAGCAGCATTGTCATATGAAGTTGTTGAAGAATATTTCCAAAATTTGGAGCAATCGCTAGCGAATATTCCCGCAGAATATATAATAAATTATGTCGAAACGTGTTTTGTTGATGACCCGGGGACGATAAAAGTAATAAGCCGATGGGGCAAACATGGATGTATCGAAAACCAACACTTCCATAATGTTTCCTGGAGCATCAGATGGGACATTGCTTCCACCATACGTAGTGTATAAAGCGAAACATTCATATGCCTGACGGACTGAAGGAGAGCCAGAAGGCACCCGGTACAACAGAACGATCGGCGGATGATTTGACACTGAAATATTTGAAGATTGGTTTAAAACCAAAGTTATTCCCTATCTTCAAAGACTGGAAGGCCCAAAGGCTTTGATTGGAGATAACCTTAACAGCCACATTACGGTCAAAGTCATACAGCTTTGTGAAAACAACCACATAAAATTTGTTCTGTTGCCTCCAAGTTCCACACATTTGCTTCAACCACTGGAAGTCTCCTATTTTAGACCATTAAAGTCATCGTGAAGGCTAACCTTGGAAAAATTTAAACGTGAGCGTAGAGGTGTAATACCAAAGCATTCCCAAGGTTTCTGAAGGAAACTCTAGAAAAAGTCGGCCTAAAATCTTGTGCAAATTGCGTTGTAGGGTTTAAGGCTTGTGGTATTGTGCCCTTTAATACTAATGCGGTGTTTCAAAAGATACCAAGGAACGTGCAGGGAACAAGAACGATGAGGCAAACAATAAGAGGAAGTGTTTGTTAACCATCTAGAGAGTGTAAGAATGCAAACAATTCCGGCAACAAAGACAGGCAAAAAGTTAATATTGTGATTGGTAAGAGTGTGTCAACTGACGACTTAATTGTTACAGTAATTGAAAAAGCTCCACAATACTTATAAAACGTAAAAATCAAAATAAAAAGTGAAGCCAAGAGTCAGATATATCCGATAAAGACGTCATTTCAATTTCAAGCAACACCTTCATTGAACTGGACTGTGAGGAGGCATTCCCTTGTTTTAAAACGACAAAAAATGAGACTGAAGATAATATAGAAACTGATAAGAACAAAAGAAATAAACTGTTCATTGGAAAGGTTGCAAGTGTTAACAAAATGAATATTATGAAGTAAAGTCATTAAGAAAAAAAAGGATTATAATGAATCTTTCTAGCTGGAAATGCGCTCATGTGCAACCAATCCCGAAGAAAGGTAAAAAACACGATTTCAAATAACTACCGTCCAATTGCCTTAGTTCCCATCATGTCCAAAGTCATGGAGAAACTGATCAACGATCAGCTCTTAAAATGTCTCGAATCGGCAGACACCATAAGCGATCACCAGTATGGCTTCCGCAAGCTCAGATCAATGGGAGATCTCCTGACTTATGTGACCTATCTGTGGACCAAAGCCATCGAGAGCTACGGCGAATCTCGTGCAGTGGCTCTCGACATATCCAAAGCATTTGATAGGATGTGGCATGACCGATTGTTAAGCAAATTGACAGCATACGGACTACTACCAGCACTGCTTCTATGGCTTTCCAATTTCTTAAGGGATCGAAGCATCCGAGTTGGTATTAATGGACATCTCTCGGAGGAATTTAAAATCAATGCCGGAGTTCCTCAAGGGTGTATATTATCTCCTACACTGTTCCTGCTCTATATTAACGATCTCTTAGACAGGAGAAAAACTATATTTACAACTTTGCAGACGACAGCACTCTTATATCCCCATTCATGTCGCGGACTCCAATGACCGCTGCTCGTTTCCAACGCGAGCAAAAAAATCAGATGGCTGCCATCAATGAGAATATGAACACAATCGTGGAATGAGGTGAGAAAAGCAATGTCCAGTTTAATGCAGCAAAGACTCAAGCAGCTGTCTTCTCAAAAAAAGCAAGCACCCCTGCAGGACCTGGCTTGTCTTTGACAGAACAAACACTGACTCTGGCGTGATCCATAAGCTTGCTGGGCATCAACGTCGAAAACAACATGTCTTGGTGTAATTACGTCATCAAAACCACCAAGGCAGCAGCACAAAAGCTAGGAGCACTCTATAGAGTTGTTGTGTCTATAAGGCCCAGATAAGTTCACTTTGGAATACTGTTTCCATGTGTGGCACTCAAACACTGGCTCAAGATATTAGATTCCATACAAACGAGAGCAGTCCGTCTTGTGGATAACCCAGAGTTGATACCTTGATAGCCTTAAACATCGAAGAAAAGTGGCGGGCCTGTCTCTTTACTATGGATACTACTACATAAGGTGTTCGAACGAGCCGGCACTTATGATTCCGCCCAGAGTTGGGCCAAATTGAAACACCTGTCAGATACAAGCTGCTCATCAACATACGATTCAGTTGCGTACACCTAGGACGTCGCTGTTGCGGGATTCCTTTGTCTGGAGGACTGCCTCGCTCTGAAATGGACTTCCGAGTAACGTTTTTCCCGAAAATTACAACCTACAGCGCTTCAAGTCCAACGTCCACCGCCCTATCTACACACGCACTACTCGTTGAGTGATATAGGATTTTCCTTGTGTGTGTGCCGAACATAAAAAAAATTAGCTTAAAAATTAGAATACACGTTTTATTTTTGTTTTGATATTTTGTTGTGTTAGCTTACAAATTAAGTTGTTTCTTCTAGTTATTAAGGCCTTATAATTAATTACATGCTTATGATATTTTGAGTGAGAATTATTACAGTATGGTGCAGCACAATCATGTAAGGTTTCGAATTATTCGAACACATACTGGTCTTAGTTTTAACTAATTATAGCTGAAACACAAGAAGCACCTCTGAATATACATAAAACAGTTACTATTATTTGAAAAAAAACGCGTTGTTATATATACCTAGAGGTATAGTTATTTTCTAATTTATTCCTGATAACATTAGTTAGTACTAAAGGTGAAACGGACATAAAACGGTAAACACAATTCTGAACCATCTTCTGTTTTAGAATCCTATATCTCCTTTGTTTATAAATAATATCATACATTCCCTACTGTAACGCCCTATTTGTCCTAAAGTGTAATAGTATATTGTGTAACTAGTAGGAAAAGCAATACATTCCTGGACGATTGTGGTAATTGCTGGACGAGGCGCAGCCGAAGCCAGCAACACAAGAGTCCAGGAATGTGCTTTTCCTACGAGTTGCACATAATATTTTTTATCCGATCGAAATTAATTAGAATACGTATTTATAAAAATAGAGCCAAATATTACTCTAAATAAAATCGGTGTTTTAAATTTAAACTCAACATAATATCATGTTTTGAATCAGGCGAGCTTGGAGTTTATTACGTAACTAGGGAAACCACAGCTAAATCTTGCTTCTGATAAACATCAGATCTGACAAACAAGGTGTTTAAATATGACAGAAATCTTATATTCCCGGCCTAGGACGGAAATGTTATATTCCCGGCCTAGGACGGAAATGTTGTACGTACACTTATTGCATGTTGCCAAGCAACGAATACAATAAACTGAAATCATGACTTTTGCGGTGAGAACAAACACATCGGAAAGGTATAGTTTTTCGTCCGATCGGATAAAAAATATATTATCTAACACAAAATCTTGCTTGCAGGTGTGGGTCTAGTGACCAGGAAAATAGGAAACGCCGTCTCCCCAGTGGTTGATCTGGCTAAAGATGGTGACGAGTACATTCTCAGCTCCAGTTCAACCTTCAAGAACATCGTCACTAGGTTCAAGCCCGGAGTAGAGTTCGACCAGGAAACACCAGATGGCAGGAAGGTGAAAGCTACCATTACCGTGGAGGGCAACACCCTAAAAGAGGTGCAAAGCGGAACCGATGGCAAACTTACTACGATCGACAGGACGTGGACCGATGATGAGGTTAAAATGGTGGGTGTTTGATTACAGTTTATAGTAATATAATTATTATTATATTATTCAATCACGGGCAGTAAAGATTTTGATACGAACAGTTTGGCCTTAGGAGCCAAATGGGTGTCATGACATTTAATAATTTAAAACAAATCATTATTGATCACCACACGTTCACTTCAATTATTCTGTCAGTACTATTTGTCAGTAATGCCTTTTATATGGAAAGGTTCAATAGACAAGATTCAACTGTGCTGAGTCTAAGCTAGCCTTGTACCGCCATCGCCAGTACGTATCAGTTGGAAACGTTTCTCGACTTTGTCAAGCTCCCAGACTTCAACTCCTCTCTTAATAATCATCTCCATTGAGACTTCTGGTACTTATCGCTTCTCCACTATATTTGTCTAGATGGTCTTATATGTAATAAACATTACAATTTTATGGGAAATTTTACATCAGTCCTATAGAATATGTCTGTGTTTCTTGGGTCATATGCTCTTCTGATATTGGGATATCTGGGAAATGTATATTAAACTTCTTTAAATAAAAGGCGTACCTATATACAAAAAAAAATGCCTTTTTAGTACAGCAAACATAAAAATTGTGATAAATTTGCAATTCAATTTCGGCGCCTTTTCTTTATAAATTGTTCCTTTACTTGTTGCAGATAAATCTAGCCATCAGATTCTTCTTCCTCAGAACCATAGGAAGTATTTATTGCTGGTATAGAAGTATAGAAATTCCTATATTCAGAAGGTGATATAGAACCTGTGCCAGGCACATAGACAGCAAATTATCACACTTTAACTTACTTATACAAGATTTTCAGGATAAAGGAATATTGGAACATTGACCGGAGCGTTTTTAGCTTTTCGACCTTTAGAAGTTGTTATAACACTGGAAAATTATTCTCCCAATACTCATTTTTATATAATAGTGTATTAGGTTTGGGTTTATCTGCTCGAACCCATTTTACTTGCTTCCAATTTACGATATTTTCTTTAGGGATTTGGGCTTTGATAATCATTGTTTTTTGCTGCAATTCTTTATATATGAATGAAGTATCCATGTTATAAAAACAAAAAATACAACAACACACTTTCAAAACACTGAAAACGACCAAAATTTCAAACCTTCACAATTTCAACTAAAATTTGAGATTGTATTGTGAACTCTAAGCCTCCTGGCTTAGAGGTTTTATTTTCGGGTATCAATGAATTATATAAAATTATATGCTCATACGGGCGTATGCTCATTCTGATGCTCATGTTTTTACGCATACTACATTGACACTATCCTTAGTTCGTTGATACCCCAAAATAAAACTACTTAGAATAGGGTGTTAATATTTCCGAAATCATACGGCCTTCTGATATATCAAAGACATTGATTAAATAAATCCATACGCCCGAATATCCCAAATACGACCATGGTATGCCTAAGAAGGGGAGCGTCAGAAAGGCGTATTATAATTTTTCAAAATTCCTTGATACGCCAAAGTAAAACTACTTATAATCGGGCGTTAATATTTATGAAATCATACGCCCTTTGGATATATCAAGGAGATTGATCCATACGCCCGAATATCTCAAAAACGACCATGGTGGCGCTTGCGCTCTTCTGATATGACGCCCTCGATATATTCCATGTTCTTTTTGTCATTTGATACGTGTGCTAACAACTTATAATACATACTTACCCATGTATATGACTATTTTTAACAATATCATTTGTTCCAGGTTATGTCAGTAGGAGACATTACTGCAACCAGAATCTACAAAGTCCAGGCATAGGATGTCATTCATATTTCTAGGATTATCTTAAGCTATTATTTTAAGAATTTTAGCTTTATTTTTTGTATTGTTATGTAGCAAAAAAAACGTACTGATTTTATAGATTGTCAAATTTTAAAAACATGATTTTGTTATTATTTTGTTCTACAAAGTAGAGTGTTAAATTATTGAAGTTGGTTTGAAAACCTATATTTCGTATTTTTTATGAATAACTAATAAACTTACATCACATTTAAGAATATGCATGTATTTTTTATCATCGAACTAGTATCCATACGAAATCCGCAGACGGCATTTAATTACAAATCTGATCTCGGAATATATGAAAAAATTCTCACTGGCATTTCATCATGATAACTCGCATTACAAAATAAAATATTTAATTCTCAATTTATTTATTTTATTTATTTATTTATTTAAATAATGCATCAACAACTTTGCAGTCAATTACAGATACATGTGAATCTAAGACTAAAACTAAAACTAAAATCATCCTAACTAATTAACTATCACTTTATACCCCAAGTAATATTGCCCTCAACTTTTTTCTGAACAACCCAAACCCTTCGTTAAAAATATCTATCGAACTGCAGTATTTATTAAAATAGCAACAGACTCTTACAAGTGGGCAGTTTTTGTACATGTTAGTAGGTACTACACCCACATAAAATAGATCCTTTGACCTAATGTAATTGGCACTTATTTTAAATGGGAGTTGTTGAAAACATTGTTTATTATCTACTTTATTTAATATTAGTTTGGCCAGAAAAACAATACTAGCCTCAATATGCAAATTTTGCAAAGAAGGAAAATTAAACAAAGAACTCAGATCCTTTTTGTGGATAAAATGAATATATTCTGTAATGCAAAAATTTTAAGAACCTTCTCTGAACAACCTCAAGTTTATACTTATATCTTATTTGCATACTGCATACTGTGGATCCCATATTATACATGCGTACTGAAGCTTACTAAGTAATAATGATTTATACAGTGCAACTATAGTGTTAATATTATTGAAATATTTACATGTTCTTACAAGTAATCCCAAAATTTTCAAGGCACTCTGTGCTACATCTTCAATGTGATTGTTAAAATTTAACTTACTGTCAAACTTTATACCAAGATCCTTATGAACATCTGCCCTTTTTAGGTGCAAATTATTAACACTGTAGTTAAAAAAAAATTCTCTTTTTACTAGTGAAAGATATTACTATTCATTTATTTATATTTAATATTTAAGCTCTTGCATCCGATTCGTCCTTTATAACTGCAAAAAAATTTATAATCATCTGCAAAAATTAGACCATGGCCAAAGCCAAGGTTCTCCCCTATACTATTAATAACTAATAAAAATAGGAGTGGCCCAAGGTTTGAACCCTGGGGGACTCCCGATGTAGGGGTGTATGACTGAGATTTGAAACCTCTAACCTCGACAAATAATCTCCTATTACTTAAATAAGATAATAAAAGTGAAATGATTTATTATAAAAGTAAAAATATCAATTAGTTGGGGAAAAATAAAAGATAGCATTTTTAAACTTATATTATCAGAACCAATAATACAGCAGCCCCAAAAGGGAAGGCCGTAGCGAAGATGAGATTCAAACAAAGAGAAGTAAGTGAGCCTGGCAGTAGACAGATTTAGTTCCTTCGAAACCGATCGAATTGCGAAGCAGGCAGAAGAAAGCTTTTTTGTTAAAGAATCAATATGTGCGGACCACTTAAGGTTGGCACTAATACTCAAACCTAGGAATTTAGCCGATTCAACGTATTTAATATTGCTGTTGTGAAGTAGCAAAGCTTGTTGTAAGGTTGTTTTATAAGATAAGGCTACCGTTTTATCAACGTTGAAACACAGCCAATTTGAGTCAGACCAAGTTTTGATTGTGACGAGATCGCTGGAGATATTAGAGTGTAGGGAGAAAGTATTAGAATCACTCCAAGTTATGCTTGTGTCGTCAGCAAAGAGAGAAATTTTACCATTGATTTTTAGGTATGTAATGTCATTAATATATATTAGAAAAAGGATAGGCCCAAGAACAGAGCCCTGTGGAACTCCACTGGTAATTAATCTGCAATCAGAATCAGAACCGTTCGCTCTAACAAACTGCTGTCTATTTTCAAGATAAGATTGGAACCAGTTCGAAGGAATACCACGGATTCCATAAAAATTTAGTTTTCTTAACAAGATGTCATGACACACACAGTCAAACGCTTTAGCGTAATCACAGAAGACTGTAGCAGTGGGGAGATTGTTGTTAAGGGATGAGTAGACATCGTGAAGCAACGAGAACATGGCGTCATTTGTACACTTGCTTGGTAAAAATCCGAACTGTTCCGGGGACAGTATGCCATGCTTAAGGAGAAATGGCATGAGGCGATTTTTTAATAACTTTTCAATGATTTTAGAGAGTACAGGCAACAGAGCAATTGGACGATAATTGCATAAGACATCCTTTTCACCTCCCTTATGAAGAGGAATAATTATCGCAGTTTGAGGCATTCAGGAAAAACACCTTTCGTGAAGGACGCATTAATTAAGGAAGCTAGGACATCCAGAATTGGAAGTGGGAGGTTCAAGAAAATTTTAATTGACAGATTATCAGTGCTACAAGCTGATTTACTCTTTATGCTGCTCATCACCTGAAGAAGTTCAAGGCTGGTCACAGGGCTTAGGAAAAAACCATCAGCGACTTTTTTAGAAGGAGGAAGAAACGAGAGAGGGTCGAGAGAAGGAGAAATACCAGAGGTAACATTTTTGCTCACGTTGGCAAAATATTCGTTCAAATCATTTGGTTTTGGCATGCTCTGATTCGCGGAATTTGTTTTGCCTCTAAGATCGTTAATAATGGACCAGGCCTCCTTGGATACGTTTTTAGCAGTTGATAAACGATTTTGATAATATAGTTTCTTTGCTGTCTTGATAAGTTTTAGGTAGATCTTCCTATAATTCGAAATGAATTCATGAACTTGAGTGGAGTTAGTGAATTTTTTTATGTATGAGAGGGAACGCATATTTTTTGCAGATATGCGGAAGGCTTTATTGAATGCATTTATAATTTTATTTAAGAAACCACTAAAGTCAGAATCAAGTTCACCTGATTCAAAATTCCAGTTGGTCTTTAGGCAAAGGTTACGAAAGGATGAAAAATTGGAGGCTGAGAAGATTCTACCTAGGTGGCGAGTTTTTTTTGAGGGCCTATAAGAAGTATTGAATTTGGAGATTACTGCCTCATGATCTGAGAGACCCGCGCTAGTTACTGTCGATTGGACATCAGTTGAAGGAAAGTCGGACGCTACATAGTCAATGATAGAAGAGGAATTGTTAGAAATCCGAGTTGGTGAGGTTACATGCATTGAAAGACCAAAAAATTGAAATTAATGATTTTTGGGCAGCACAAGCGGTAGCGTAGTCAGTATTTAAATCACCGCACAAAATTTTCTTGCCTTTCACCGGCAGACCATCTAACAAGCTTAGCAGGTTATCAAAGAACAATTGAGGGGCGTTTTTTCAAAAATTAACATGTACAATTTCATGTTTTTACAGGAAATATTTTTAATTGTTTGTAATCTTTAATTGGGACATTTTTCTTTTACAAAATATGTGGTGTTACACTTTTGTCATAAAGAAACACAAATCCCAAGATTTTTCGTAATTTTAACCAACAAAATGTCAAAAAAATAACAGTTTTTACTGATTTTTTCAAAACTTGACAACTACTACTTAATTAAACATTTGAATGCCAACAGTTTTTAAAATAATTTTCTTTGGCACATTTTTCTTTTACAAAATATGTGGCGTTACACTTTTGTCATAAATAAACACAAATCTCAAGTTATCACGTGATTCTTTGCTAAGCGCTGTAATCGAGCTCGTGATATGCCCAAAATACTTTGGAATGTAGCTGCACAAACCGGAACTACTTTGCCTTCCGCCACCCAAATGTAGTAGCTGACTGTTACACTCACATTTTTTGGATCTTTCACAGTTCGTCTAACAGGAACTTTGGCCTTCATATATTTTAATAAAAAACTATCCTGAAGAATCTTTGTTTTATTCGAGTAAAGACGACCTCGAAAATGCACCATATCGTCATTAGATAAATCAGCTACTTCACACATGCTGCGTTTGTGCTCCTTATCGGAATTCAAACTTAGTCCATGAGTACAAGAGATGGTCGGTAACTGACCATTATCAGAATACGTTTTCTTATGATTAGTTCGCGGCGTTTTTCTTGCCTTACGTCCGCCCTCTGCACATAATACTGGGGTTTCATAATCGGCCATTTTAAAAATATTGCAACGACACGCGACACGTACGCCTATCACTTTTAACAGACTACCTAAAACTGGTTTAAAAATAATGGTAAATATGTCGAATTTATGCTTTAATAGTCTTTGATACAGTAGATAGCTAGTTTTGTGAAATCTTATAGATTGTAGATGTACACTTTTGAGAAAATTCTGCAGTTTTGCCATTTAATTATCATAGTAGATGTTTAGTTTTGGCAAAATTTCTTTACTGTATTCGATGCATCTTTACATTAAATACAAGATGTCGTGCCTAACTCGTTTCGGCCAAAATTGTAGATGTGCAGTTTTGAAAAATCGCCCCTCAATTGCACATCGGAATTTGGCGCTCTATATATACAAATTACGTGTAAATCAAGGTTCTTATTGTATACAATGGAAAATTCAAAGTAGTTATCCGATTGGAGATGATCAAATTTAGTTACAGGTAAAAAGTCCTCACTCAAGGAAAGAATCAGTGTTCCCCCATGAGCCGAGTTTTTCCGATTATATCTGGCTATTGTGGAGTACTTTTCAACATAAAGCGGTTCATTCTCACTCAGCCAGTGCTCTGTACTTGCAACTAGTTGGGGGAACCCTGATTCCTCCAAAAACAAAAACAATTCATCAGTCTTATTTCGCAATGAGGCAACATTAATAAGAACCATAATAAGCCTGGCGTCAGGATTAGTGGAATCTAGTCGCTCAGGACACGTCAAGCTGCTTAAAAATTTTTCTTCGGGGAGCCGCTGGAGAAGTATTTTTGGTGACCCTCTCTGGACTTCTGAAGCTGAATCGTCCTCTCGGAAACAACATGGGATCTGTAGGAACAAAGATCTTCTTCCACTTCAGTGTGTTTAAACCCATATGCGGCATGAAAGTCGTGGTAGACCTTACGTAAAATGTCATCCTGGATTGGCAGTCCTTCAGATGCTAGGAATAATCTGATGCTTATGTTGGTAAATCCCTCATAGCATACCGAGGCAGGTTGGTCATACAAATAGGCAAGGTACAACCTAATGGCTCTGAAGATGGCAGGTTCCCTTAGCCTTGCCATAAGGAAACGATTACTAGAGTCGTTAGACTTACTGGCGGCCTGTGTTAATTTAACTGTTGGGGGAGTCAGCGGGTCCAGAGAGAAGGATGGTTTATGGGATGATTCCTTAGACAGTTTAATTTTGACATCGCTCACAAGGGCATTAGTTTTGCAGGCAGCGATAGCTTGTTTGTCAGAAGTTACTGTAGTTACCTTGTGCGCGTTAGCTTCACTGACTGGAGAGGGAAAGTCCCGCAGAGTGCCAGAGGTCGGACTGCTAGTCACTTTCGCCTTGGTGGAGGGAGTTAGATAGAGC
>JAEQML010058492.1:0-30122 GCA_016904865.1 Pissodes strobi | reverse complement strand
TGTTGGTTTTCAAATAACTACTATGTCATTTTAATAATAGTTAAATGGAATTCAAAATTTGTATAGGTTATTTTTTATAGTAAATACAAGAAAACGATTAAAATAAGCTTATCTAATACGATACTTTATCAATATGAGTGTTTGCATCAATATCAAAAACTTCATTAGTAACATTACAGTATACACAAGCTTTTGGTATGGTTATATGATACAATGATCTGGAACCAATTATACATTTCAAATCATTAATTGAATATTTCATTTTCTCTTATAGTGGGTATTAAAAAGTTTATGAATAGTAGAATTTTGAAAAAAACTGAGATGAAGTGAAAAACAAAAATAACACAATATATGATCTTCTCTATCCGGAAATGTTGTTACAACAGCATAACTCTGCGTTATGCAAAACACTCGGTCGAAAAAGCCAACATCATTATAGTTTTCCATATACACCACATTTCCATCTGCATATTCATCTTCTGCATCCGTTTCCATTTCTTCTGGATTGGATGGTTCTGCTTCGATTTCTATAAAATTGTTGACATCATAAATTCATATTTTTCGATGTCTATTGAACCCAAATCTCTAACATTTAGAAAGTCCAAAACTCTCTGGATGTTTACATCATCCATAATATCTTCCATTTTGTATTGATAATATCAAAACTTCTTTCTTCACTGAAAGCAGCACTTACGATTGCAAGACTTAGAAACATAAATTTCAGCCTTTTCCATCAATTTGAAGCAAATAAGACACTCATTTTCTATACCTTCTTTTTCTACGAACTGTTCGTCTATGGGATTTTTGTTATTGACTTTAATTTTTTCACCACTTGCTTTTTGGAACCACTATTTCTTTTTCATTTTCTTGTATTCACCATTATCTAGCTGTACAAATTTTGAAATGAGACCGGTTAAAAATCATGTGTAATGGTCGAGAAAGTACAACGCTGCAGAAATTTAAAACAATCGGGGGAATACCATCTGGACCGGGACCCTTGCTTATGTTCAATTTAGAGAGCTCCTCGTAGATAAGGCAAATAGGAATGGAATGGTTAGAAATATTTATATGACTTAAGGATGGAGCTTCATCCGGTAAATTACACTGACTGACAGCATAAACAGATTCAAATTATTCTGCAAAAAGGTCAGGCAATTCTGGTCCCAGTTGGCAATGTTTATCCCGAAGGAACATAGCCAATGGAAGTTCATTAGATTTGCGCTTGGAATCAATGAATGACCAAAATTGTTTTGCGCATTGATTATCAATCAGAGACCATTCGCACTGCATCACATAATCACGATAGCATTGATTAGAAACCAATTTGCACTCGGATCGAATTCTGGAGAAATTAATATAGCTGTCCCTTGTACCAGTGGTCTTGAAAACCTTATGCGCAATTTTTTTTCTATTGTTAATTGCCTCAACTCTGCCGAAAACCATCTCGGAAATCTTCTCTGGGAGACTTTCTTCTTAGGGACAATTGCATGGATGAAAAAGAATAAATTATCATGAAAAATGTTTACCATATCATTAGGATCATAATTTGATAATAGTTTATCCCAGTTAATCTGCCCGAAAAGGCCATTCAGAAGGGTCATATCAGCAGCCTTGTAATCATAATAAAAGTCATTACACTGGGGTCCATTGGAGTGACTGTGGTTTATTGTAGTCGCAGTTCGTATACACAAAGGTGGATGATACAAATCCATTGGAACCATGGGCTCATCAGCAATAGAGGCCATAGTGTTCAAGTGGGTTGAGAAAACCAGGTCAAGCAAACCACCTCTTACATTCATTACTTCGTTCTTTTGAAAGAGATTATGAAATGCACAAAGTTCAGAAAATAGAGTGTTTATCTCGGCATCACTAGCAGTTGCATTCGGAGACAATGTAGACACCGAACAAAGATCCTCTGTTGACCACACACATCTTGGCAAGTTAAAGTCCCCAATAATGTAGCAGGGAAGACTGTATTTTTCCATAACATCATCGATAGTAGCACAAAGATTTTGGTATCTTGAAATTGGAGACTTAGGAGGTAGGTATGTAGGTACTGTAAGTACCCGTACCAATCTTCACAAATAATTATTGTTCTATGTTGCCGGAATTACTGAGGAAAGAGCTTTGTAAGGTCTTAAGGACAGCCACCATTACTCCTCCTCCCCTATTAGCCGGACTGTTATCCACATTCCTATGACATCTATATACGCTATAGTCAAACAATCCAAGCTCTGCATCACCAAAGTCACTCGTTAACCAAGTCTCACTTAAAACTATAATTGGATAACAATTGGATAAAACACTTTTTTGGAGAGTTGCAAGCTTGGTTCGCAATCCCCTAACATTCTGATAGAATATCTCAATACCTCTAGAGGGATGAAAACTACTGGCATTGATTCGGGTAGGCTCAAAACAGCAGAAAACCAAATTAAAAATGATTTCTGTAAGGTTATATTAAAATTGTTGTTGAATCTTAACCTCGAAGTTAAATCTTAATAAACCTCTCCAATCCTTTGCCTTTTTGGTTGTTTTGATTTTGCACAATAAAGCCCTCTAACTGGACTAAACACCAAGCACAATATCCATAATTAACTAGCTTTGGAAACAGTAAAAATTTGAAAATTTGTATGGAGCAAGATGTAAACAAACTTTGTAAGTTGTTAGATATAACAATATTAAGTTTATCAACAATTTTACTTTTTTGCTTAAACAACGTGTATCTTAATAGTAGAACTAAGATTTCCTCACGGAGGAGGTAATTACCTCCTTCGTGAGGACTCACTCTCGTTAACACACTACTTACGTTTTCGTATTAATAATATAAAATAAATATTTTTAGGCCACCATATATTTTAAGGCTTCAAGGGGCGTTCTGCCCCTAATAAGTCTTTATTTAGAACGTCGGTAAGTTCCAGAGCATTAGATTGGAATCGGTGTAGTTTAGGCCTTATCTTCGTTTCTCCTTTAAGGCCGACTATCGTTCCCGATTTCTTAAGTGTGTTTTAGTATTCAGATAAGCGGTAATTTTTCTGGAATCAGTCCCAAAGACCCGATTATCCTCTTTGTCACCCTAATGATTGCAATAATATTTTTGCTTTCAAATAGGTCGAGAGCCAAAATTGGCTGATATATACGGAAACATTCCCGAATATGAAATTATTCCATCCGGAACAACGTTCGATATGACCTGTGACTTCATTAAAAGTAACGCTCGTTCCCTCTGAAAAGACGCATCCGTGCGGAAACGTTCCGCAAAAAATATCTCCACCCAATGGGATCGTGAATTTTCTGACGCGCGTTACTCTTCGGGTCCGACATCAATTTTATCAGTATGGGTTTTTCATTTTCTTTTGGTTTGTCTATTACTGATTGGCCGACATAATCCGATAGATCCATTAAATGATTGTATCGTAATTCGTATTCGACTTAGACGATGAAGTTCATCGAAATACTGATTGGCTTTATTTGATTAATGGCAACGTTTCGATTTTCAACTGCCTGCAAGCGTTTCCGTTAGAGTTTCGTTTGTAAAATTATATTACAGGAAGTTTGCGTAAAATATATAATTTTACCACATTCTGCGAGCACGAACCTCAGTGATGTGAAGGTTAATATCTCAGGCCAACTTATAAATAAAGTCCTCTACGCCCTCTCTAATAAACTCGACAAGACCGCACGGCACAAAACAAGACATCTTATCTTCGTATCCGATGAGTCGTGACAAGTCTAACAATAATCAGAGCCAAAGTTCGGCCGTAATATAAGCAACGTTTACGCCATGCCACCCAAGTTAGACGTGTGACGTTATATTTGCCCCAGTTGTCGGTTGAGTCTAGATTGTTAATTTCTATGGTCAATGCCGTTCTTATATCATGACGAGATTGTCTCCAATTTCCTCAAGCAAATAGAGTAACTCGCTTCCAAAAACCGGTTGTTTTGACCCTCCGGTTTTTAAAACAGAGAATTTCCAATCGACAAATCATAAATGATCCACATGAACCAATACCTCCTATATAACTAGGCCTGACTCTCCATCCAAAGGACCCCGCAATATTTAAATGGAAATTGGTTACCCGTCATATCCAGGCAAGAGTGGCTGATAAGAGCGAAAAAGTGATTTGCTGTAAGCAAACAACAAAGAGTGAGGTTGGAGATTGGAGCTTTGGCTAATTCTTCTAATGGTATCAGTACCCTGAATATGGATGAAAAAACATTGAGATCAATAATTATTTAGAGCACCCTTCTTGTTGATTTAATTGACCCTTTAGAAGGATATAGATAAAACCATGTTGGAGATCAACAACTCCTTACAATTTATGTCTGACTCCTTTGAGGACCAGAAAAGGTCATTCGAAGGGATGTTGGAAGAAATCAAATCTCTTAAAAAGGAAAACGCTGAGCTGAAAAGAAACGTGCTACTGCTTGAGACTAAATTTGATATATGGGAACAGAGAGAAAAGGCAAATAACATATTTATAGTGAGAGTACCTGACATAACAAGAAGAATACTGCAAATGAGCAGGGCATTAGAGAAAGTTATCGAGTAAATAAACAAGAAGACAGTATTTTCCGTTTTCGACAGTACACTGTGGGCAAAATTAAATTGGAACCCTCTTTAATGCTTAATAACTTTTTTATTTTCAAAGGATTTTTTATCATTTTTGGATATGTTATGGCCTAAGGTATTGGGTTTAAAAGGTCTTTGCAAAGACGATCTACTTCAGTGGCGTGCAGGAAAGGGAGTATTTTTTAAAACCAATGTATTTCAGGTCGTTGCGAAAATCGGCCAAATGAAATAAAGATGTAAAAATGGACAAAAAAGATTTGAAAGGGTTCGGAATATTGGCCACTAAAAAACCAAGTCAATACAGACAAAATTAAAATTGATACTTTAATTTTGATAAAACCATGACTTGTAGGCCAAGTTAAATTGGATCATTTTTTAATGCTTAACGACCTTTTATTTTCAAAGGATTTTTTATCATTTTTGGATATGTTATGGCCTAAGGTATTGGGATTAAAAAGAACTTTGCAAAGACGGTCTACTTCAGTGGCGCACAGAAAAGGGGGTATTTTTCAAAACCAATGTATTTCAGGTCCTTGCAAAAATCGGCCAAATGAAATAAAGATGTAAAAATGGGCAAAAAAGATTTGAAAGGGTTCGGAATATTGACCATTAAAAGACCAGGTCAATACAAGCAAAATCAAAATTGATACTTTAATTTTGATAAAACCATGTCTTGTAGGCCAAATTAAATTGGTTCTTTTTTAATGCTTAATGACCTTTTATTTTCAAAGGATTTTTTATCATTTTTTGGTATGTCATGGCCTAAGATATAAAAACAAACTACGATAAACTAAACTAAATTAAAAACTTAATAACTTGGTTACTTACACATGGTAGAGTATAAAGTAATATGTCAGTGAATAAAAATATAAACACATTGAGTTGTACATAACTAGACATTAAACAATAGTGTCACTGAAAAATTCAGCAACTGAATAGTAGGCCTTCCCAACCAGTATTTTCCTTACCGTCTTTCTAAATTGCTTTCCATTGCCTATCTTACGGACATTCAAGGGCAGGTGATAAAAAAGTTTTTTACTATTGTAAATAATTGATTTTTTATTTAGCGTTGATGAGCGGTGAAGACCTAGTTGCGTACGCCCCAGAAGCTACAATTTCATTGTGGAACTTGGCATATGTAAGGCAGACTGATTCCAATATAAATTTGCATGCCAATGGTAATATCCTAAATGATAAAAAATAAGGTCTGCAGGACTATCGGACTTTTAATTTACACAGAAACCTAATAGCAGCGAATATTAACTACGATAAGAAGATTCACTCTCCGTGGCGGCACGTCAACGGTATGTCTCCTTCCCCGCGCGAAAACTAGCATGATACTGGCATGTGACCTTTGGACCCTCGCACACTGGTCGAATTTCTAGGAAAGCTGGCCATAATAAGGTTTACCAGAAATAAGGCATAAAAGTTATTAAGTATTACACGTTTAATATATCGTGTTTTAGACAAATAATTGTTGAATTTTTGGCTCGTCATCTATATTTATATATAGGGAGTATCAATTATCACTAACGATAAAAATCATGTATAAAAATCATTTGTATGTTCTTAAATCGTTTTAAAAAATGATTTTGAAAATTAAGGGCTCCTTCGTTGTAAAAAAAAGGGTTTTAAATTTTTAATTCGATGATCCAAATTTTGTTTTTGCAACGGTTAATTCAGGAGTCTCACGAGCAAAATGAATGTTAAGCGGACGACAGAAACGCGTTGATGAGAGCTTGCAATTTTGCCATACATGTATTTCAGAGTTATCGCTATTTTTAAAAATTAATCTAATAGGGACGAAACTAGTAAAAAATATAGAAGCATCAGTGCAGCTGTTGTTCAAAAACACTTGCTTATATTCTGACTATCCCAAGGTAATATCAAAGCCATATTTACAAATTAAAACTAAATTATAAATTTTTATCTGCTGATTCAGCCAAAGTATTTATTACCTCTTTTTATAATAACATCAGTCTTGCATCACCAATAATGATTCTACCGAAATTTCAGCTTCAGTTTCACTTACTACAATATTATCGGATTAGGGGTGGGCGAGGGGTAAACCGCTGCCGAAAATGGTGTACAAATTCATGAAAATACAAAAAAAATACTGAAAATAGAACGAAAATACAGAAAATACAAGGAAAATACTAAAAATACATGGAAAATACTGGCAATACATGCAGTTTGGCAACCGCGTCCAAACCGTTGGAACTACATGAGGCAACACAGCAACGGTTTTTTCGGGTTGAGTTTGAAGTTTCATGCTTACATGAGGCTATGTTTCCGTCTCGGTCTCGGTTTCCGTGGAGGTCATGTCGAGGTTTCCGTGCTGTTTGTGCAGTTAGCCAGTTAGTGTACTGATCTCGGTATTGATCTTGTGTTTTTTGGCGATATTTTAAATATTTATTATTAAAAGTAAGTGTTATTAATATTATTCATTATAATAATAATTAAGGTCAATGACGAATAATAATGTACAAAATAAAATGAAATTAAAAGACCTAGTAAGAACTCAGAGATAATGCTCGAGATAATGTTTACTGTTATGAATCTGAAGACGAATCCGCTGAATTTGAATCATTACATTTAAAAGATTTTTCGACATCAATTAGTAATATTTCCATTGATTCACCTTATGTAGAAGCTAAAGTAAAAAGTAAAACGGCAATATTTAAAAGATCATCATTGTATTGGCTTTTAGATAAATCCAATGGCAGGCTCAGTAAAGACCGTCTTCAACGGTTCATTACAGGAAAACCCTCCGGTAAAACAAAAGAAAAAGAGCCCAGAATTCGTCAACCCAAACCAGAATTAAAGCGGTTGAAGAAAGAAACTATGGACCAGTCATCTGCTAAAGATCGCGATTCCGATGATTCGAATAAAGACGATGGAGACCTAGATCAAATGTCGGTCTCGAGTTCTTTATCAGAAACAGATGTTAATATAGAAACGGAAAAATATTATGTCACAAAAAGAGTGGACAGTGAAAAATACAAACTAAAATTTTTAAAGTACGAACTTGATAAGTTTATATGGCCTCGTTACGATGATATAGTTGATAAAAGGCTTATATTTTATGGGCCAATTGAAGTTAAAAAGGTGCGATTTGCTTAGTATCCCTAAAAAATATAAACTCTCTAAGAAATATTCTGATTAGACACCCAAGTAATTTTCTGAAATTAATATTCGAGAATACCTATTATTATTTTTGCATTGGGTTCCCTTAGTAAGCACAAATACATTTATAATGGTCATATAACATTTGTAATATAAATAACAGTATTATTTTAAAAGCATTTTGTAAACTTTTATAGATAGATAAATAGATGTTTTTTTTGTCCAATAATAGTACAATAAAATGTGTAGGACGTAGGACGTCAAAAAATTACAAAAATAAGTAACAATTATACAAAAACAATCAAACAAAATATACTAAAAATTAAAAAATAAAACGCAACAACAAACATAAATGACACTTACAAACACGGAAAAGGCCCCAACTTTATAAAATCATTTCATACGAATATTACTAGCATCGCGGATAATAACAATTATAAAACAGATTTGAGTATTTTCTAAAACCTTTAAGTAATATAAAAGTTTTATAAAAGTCTTATAAGCTAGGTGATAAATCTACCTAGATAATAATTATGTTTAGTAAGACTATTTACAACAGTTTTATAAACATTATTTTAAAATTTTATTACTGAATTTGAAAACGTTTATTAGATACGCGATTAGATATTAATAAAACTCTTTTATAACAGTTTTAAAAATATTTTAGTTACAACCAATGTGTGTCATTTGTTATATGTATTTATTCTTTAGACGGTGCTATAATTATCATAAATCAAATACAATTTCCTATTTCTATGTCTCGAAGACAAATGACTTTTAATATGGTGATCGAAAAATTACTTTTACCAATGGCGACATTGAATGTATTAACGAGTTTATTCTCGAAAAAGATATGAGTATGTAGAAAATACCTCGGAAAATACATAAAAAAATGCAGGAAAATACGAGAAAATACCATTAATTTTCGGAAAATATGAGAAAATGCCATGTATTTTCGGAAAATACGAGACAATACGACGTATTTTCGGACAATACGAGAAAATACAAGAAAATACTATGTATTTTCGGAAAATACCGAAAATACAGTACAATAATAGCAGTATTGCCAAAAATACGGAAAATGGTGTACAGATTTTTTATCAGCGGTTTACCCCTCGGGGGTGGGCGACAATAATCGATTATTCGATTCACTTTTAAGAAATTAATCGACTTATCGATTAATATTTCAGAAAATATCGATAATCGATTATTTCGATTAATCGATTATTGAGTTATTTCCTATTAAGCGTTTAATCGATTATTCAATTTCTTGCCCACGCGTACCGATGACTCTACAACAGATATAGCTTTTAAAATTCCAATTTAATAATGCGTTGCGTTAAGGGTAATTTAAATGACATTTGAAAATACCAATCTGTCAAATTCACGTCCGTCACATTTTAAAAATACGGAAAAGAAAGTTCGTGGCTTTAGCGGACATTATTTACCAGATGCGAGGGCAATTCACTACTATGGTCTCCAAAAATTATGGAAAGCCTCCAGCCTCCTGCCTCGAACCAGGTGCAATTTCTACGAAAAACATCTTACCGCTGCGTCCCGTCAAGTACGGTTCATAAGACGCAGGCAAAGCAATTTCCATCATCTCTGTCATATGGCTGCATCGACCTGACGAGATCCATACAGATCGAAACGCGTCGTCGATTTTGCCTACAGAGATGGGTGGAAATTGCTTATGGTTCACACACTTTGGCTTTCCATAATTTTTGGAGACCATAGTAGTGAATTGAACTCGCATCTGGTAAATAATGTCCGCTAAAGCCACGAACTTTCTTTTTCATATTTGAAAATACTTTCAGTACAACATATGAAGCAAAAAAAAACAGAGAAACGTAAATGCTCGAACAAGACAGCAGCAGGGAAAACTGCGCACGTTACAAATTTAGCCAATAAGGGATCCTCATTTCGACGCGCCATTTTCGGATAATCTGGCTTCAGTTGTTGCACAATTAGGTATAACACCAACACATAACCTCAACGGAGTGTTAGCACGTTAGCAGTATAGTACATCAGTCTTTATCTTTTTATTATGTATTTGGGCAATACTATATGATAAGAAGGATCACTCTCCGCGGCGGCATGTCAACGGTGTGTCTCCTTCCCCGCGCGAACACTAGCAGAATATCGGCAGGCCATGATACAATTAAAACAATCATGTTGGCAGGCGACCTTTGACGCGGCGGCCATAGACTAGCTCATCCTTTTGTCAGATTAATTTTCACGCCTAAATTCTATAGTCGAGTCAATATTCGATATAAGATAATATCGCTATTTTTTAGTTGTGTTGTATTACAAAATAGGAATGAAATATACAAAAATATTGTGCGAAACCTTTAACCAATTTTAAAATCACCCAAAACGCCAAAATTTAACTAAATATTAAAAGATGGGGCCAATTCGAGCAACATTTTCTTCTTGATGTCTTTTGTCAGAATATTAGTATTCGGAAATATGGTGTAATCATTAACACAAAATCAAAATCTTTTAAATATTAGTTATTACATACCTTGAGTATTGTTATCAATAATAACTAATTATCCTTCGCATCTTCGCCGTCCCTCATTACACTTTGTAGTATACAACTTTTTCCCAATCGGTACAATTTTTAAAGAAGTTATCTAAAAACATGGTGATTCAGCCGACCCTGGCTAGCCGCTCGAGCTTATCGCCTTGATGCCTCATTACAATTTTGTACCGATCGGTGACAAGCAAGAATCCGTAAATCGGTTCTTTCTTTTGGTTTTAAGAAGAAAAATGCCTAGAAATCGTATTTCAAGTACAGTGTATGTGTAGTGATATGTCTTGCTCGCAAAGGAGGCGAAAAAAGGGAGCAATATTCAACGGAAGAAGTGAATCAGGGGGTGAGTTCACATAAGATTATATGCCAAAATTTCAAATATACGTAAATACCTGGTTATCTTATATATATAAAAACAGAAACTATCTCTCGTATAAAATCATGATGTGTATAATACTAAGCTACCTTAGTATTATGAATAAATATGACACTTGTAACCCTTAATTTTTTACTTAATAAAATTAAAATGGAAAATACTCTCAAACTTCTAAAACTAACTATATTAGAATAACGAACGGGTTACAGTCAAAAATTACTAACAAACCATTATTTATATACGAGGGCATGACAAAACATTGTTACATTTGTCGCCTGTGCACAATTATACACAGAATCAAACAATATATTTGGAATTGAAATATATTATATCGAAATGAATATAAATAATAAGCAAAAGTTAACGATACGAGCTATTTGAATCGTTCTCTAGTAATCTCGTCTAATCGTAATCGTACATCCTACCAAAGCAATACTATTCAATCACAAAAAGTGGTTACATAACAAAATCAAAAGGCTGACTAAGGAAATATACCGGTCGTCCTGCACATTTATTAATGTTTTACATAGAATAAAACGTTTTTACCATATAAAGGAATATAAAAAATAGAAACAAATGGTTATAATGCCTTCGTATTATTATCACGTTTTCGATAATTGATCCCCGTATGGGCCACATGTGGGACTATAAACTACAATTCAATTTGATGCAAATATTGAAAAACAAAAGCTAAAAGTTATATTTAATCATGATCCACTTATCTATAGGATAATAAATAAAACTCAAAAATCAAATATTATCATAATAATTTCAAAGGATATTCATAGCCACAATACTAGAGAGTTTATAGGAAATCGTACTGTTATTATTACTAAAATGCAATTATCCTCAATACCAGTGTTAAAAACACTGTCTAGAGGATTAAGGACTATGTATACTGTAATTATTGGTATTACTGCATTAATAAATAATTTTCAAAAAAAAAAAATAATAATAATTTATTTTAAGTAAGTCGAAGAGTGCCCTTTTCTCACGAAATTAACCGTTAAAAACTAGCCACAAAGGCAAGCTGACTCATAATTTAGGAGCGACTAAAACCCAAGTTGGGTATTATTATAGATTTGCATGCCCCTCCGTTCGCTTTGCTCGCAACGGGGGATCAATCAACAAGAACTAACCAAGTGCTAACCAAAACTAACCGAAGGCTAACCCAGAGTAACCCAAAATTAAGGGAAAACGGTAAATTAATAGAAATTTTGCTAGGACGTAGACATGGATGCGTGTCGCATAGCGCGCAGTATTTTGGATTGCAACTCGGGATTTAGCCGCTCGTCATAAATTTATCGGAATGTTATCGTTCGGCTTTGTCGAAGCGATGTATATCGGAACGCATTATTTTTAAACAATTCGTGTTGATATGAGCCGATCGGCGAGGGAAAAAGTTGGAGTAAACATTGCTTGCAGGAGATGTTAATAAATAATATCAATACCTTTTTACAAATTCGCATTTGCAGATGCGAATAACTTTAACTAAAATTGGCCTTCACATGCAGATGTGAAGGGTCCCAACAGCCTCCACGTCAGTAGGTGTATTATGTTGGAGTGGTTAGAGGCACACTATATCCCTACATTTGCCGATGTAAAGGATATATGTATTGACAAGAATAAAACGGTATAGTGCTATGTATTTGCAGATACAAACACAAATAATCACCAAAAACAAATAACTACCATACCGTTGCAACCCTCTTGCATAAAATCATCGCATTGGAGGTAGCGAATTATTACACTCTTGGTTTCTGTTCAAAACAGAAATTACAGTATTTGCAGATACTGTAAATATGCTAAAAATTCGTTGCATTTGCAGATGCAGACGAAAGCATAACTGGGGTTAAGCAGCAAGCAAAAAGGTGAATAGTTGGTTGTATTAGCAGATACAATCGATCGTACCCACTATCTGCAATTGCAGTTGCAGGTAGTGAACATATTCATGAACTTATTTTTCTGTTCAAAAACAGAAATTGCAGCATTTGCAGATGCTGTAACTAGGCTAATAGATCGTTGCATTTGCAGATGCAATCGATATAATAAGTAGCAAACCAAGGAAAATCTTTTACATTTGCAGATGCATTAGAAGATCCTCTCACGCTAGCGGAGGAAATATCTTATCCGAATCAAGACTTACCATCATCAGAAGCACCCGATGGCCCAGAACAAAGTAAAGACCACGCTTTGTTAATAGACAAAAAAAAAAAAAAAAAGAGGAAATCATACCTGCGAGGCCAGAACTACATACTCAGATAGATAGTTTTTAGATGGTAAAATCACTTATTAAAAAGGACTAAAAGAAAAAAAAAAAATAATAACAAACAGTATGATAGAGAAGTATCCACCAAAATTAAATCTCAAAGAGAGTACTAAATCCTGCCAAGACAACTACTGTATCAATTACAGAAACAACTATGGTCCGTGGGATTAGTGCCTTAGCCCTCACTTTCAATAATTTAATTAGCCAACCGTCTCAACTACAATTATACGTTCAAAATTGACAGAAATTAAAGGTAAACAGTTCAATAATAGAGTGGGTACAGGATTATAAAATGTCTTTCAATAGGACACCACTCCGGTTAGCAAAATAGAAGACTACATAGGACGGCAAAAAATTTAATTTCAAAATACGCATTCTTGGGGAAAACTGATCTTAAAGATGCATATTTCCTTATCCCTATGCACAGTAGTCAAAAAAGTTGTTAAGATTCGTTTTTTGCAACGTATTATACCAATTTAATTGTGTTTCATTTGGTTTATGTACAGCTCCATATCTTTTCACAAAACTGAAACCAGTTGTGAGATATGTAAAATTAAAGGGTATAAAAACTGTACTCTACTTAGTCGATTTGCTAGTTATTGGTAATTCAAAAGAGAGCTTAAAAGTATAAATAAAATTACACAAACATTACAAGATTTAGGTTTTATATAAATTCTGAAAAAAGCTTAGTTATTCCCGCGCAACAATGCTCATTTTTCGGGTTTATACAAGAGAAAAGGGACCTACTGGCACAACAGTATATTATCTTTTACCCTGAAAAATACCTACTCACATCTCCTTGCAGAGAGAAACAACCATTGTGGAAGAAAATTTCCCTGGCTGTAGGGAAATTAGGAAGTCTCCTGAGAAATTAAACTGATTATTTTTTATTGCAAACTATAGAACAGTGAAAAAGAAATCGATACTTGTTTTTTATTTCCACTAAGATGAATATTACAAGAGCTATACCAGTTTTTAGTTTTGTATATATGGATATACTATGCATGGTGTGACGTAACAATTCATGTGTATTATGACGTCATAAGCACATCTCAAAGCGTTGTATCTGCCTCATTTTTTGGCTTATGGAAAAAAGAAAAACACGTGTTCACTTATTTTTCATGGGCTATCAAAATCAGCAATAATAATAAAAAAAAAAAAGAAAAAAAAAAAAATTACGAAACTTCCTCATTATCAGGAGAGCCTTTCTATAACAAAGCGTACCTAATGAAGCGATAAAAGTGTTATTTATTCATTGACAGATAGCGCCCTCAAACAATACGGAAATACTTACAATAAATAGGGGAATTTGTGGTTTTGTAAGCACCAACATATATATACCAAAACCGTAAACTTATTGAGCTCCTAAACATTCAATTGTCTTCGGAGTCATCCTACTCTACCATGAACTCACACAAATCTGCACTTTCTCCAATATTGAATATTAAACAAAAGACGAAGCGGTTATAAAAGGGATTCTCAATGGAACATTTAACATAAGACCCCCAAATCCAAAGTACTCAATTACTTACTTGGGATTCCTACCCAGTTCCACAGCGCTTAAAGAGCATGTACCTTCGCGAATCCTTAAATCTACAAATCTAACTTTAAAGCTAGTAACACTCTTAATACTAATAACGGCACACCGGCACACTGACAACCGGAAAGTAAAAATAGACAATATTTTTAAATATGAATACATAATTGAAATCAGATTCCCGGATAAAATAAAAGCAGGTGGCTTAAACAGGCTTCAACCTAATTTGATATTACCTTATTTTACCAATCAACCTGAACTATGCATAGCCACACTATTAGAGACTTACATAGAACGCACAAAAGAAAAAAGGCTGCTACCAGTCAATAAAAGGTGAATAGTTCGTTGTATTAGCAGATACAATCGATCGTACCCTCCACTGTCTGCAATTGCAGTTGCAGCTAGTGAACATACCTATTTTTTTCTGTTCAAGAACAGAAATTACGGCATTCACAGATACTGTAAATATGCTAATAGATCGTTGCATTTGCAGATGCAATCGATACCACAAGTAGCAAAACCAAAGAAAATGTAATACTCACTCACAAAAAGCCTTATCACCCAGACAGCAGTCAAACCATTAGCAGATGGGTCAAGTTAATACTAAGAGCCAGCAGTATAAACACGGAAATCTTTGGGGCACATAGCACGCGACACGGGGCAACTTCAGCAGCTCAAAGAATTGGAGTTACATTACAAACCATTCAGAAGACAGCTGGCTCGACAGAAAAATCAAAAGTATTCTCAAAATTCTATAACAAACTTGGCGTGGGTAATCCCACTGGATTTGCATCTTGTTTACTGAACCATAATTTCTAAAGAATCATATAAATATGGAGCTACAATTATAACTTACTTACCAACTTGTTATCATATTACATAAGAATATTGGTATAGTATTAAAAATAAGTTAAAGGTTAATATCAGTTAAGCGTTAAACATGATATATGTACCTTCATATGTGTGTTATTAAATCTAATGGTTATAAATTTGAATTTTAGTTTATAAAAAGGCCTTACAAATCTAGGACTACAGAAATATCGCAATTTTCAGTTAATGTAGATTACATCGCAAATACTTTAAACATCTACAAAGTGTAATGAGGGACGGCGAAGATGCGAAGGATAATTATAAGATCAATCGACTTACCTGTAAGGAAGATCGATCGGAATTATCCGAGCATCTTCGCCGTCCCTCATTACAAACCCACCCAGTCTTTACCTTCTCCCTTTCACCCCAAATGCAATGTAATCAAAAATCTCACGAACCAAAATTGTAATGAGGCATCAAGGCGATAAGCTCGAGCGGCTAGCCAGGGTCGGCTGAATCACCATGTTTTTAGATAACTTCTTTAAAAATTGTACCGATTGGGAAAAAGTTGTATACTACAAAGTGTAATGAGGGACGGCGAAGATGCTCGGATAATTCCGATCGATCTTCCTTACAGGTAAGTCGATTGATCTTATAATTAAAAACGTTAACAGATTTTTGAAACAGCCAGTTGAATGCAAACTTTATCATAATATTTATTTGGTGATAATAATAAAAAAACCATAACGTAAGTTTGACAGGGCGCTGCAAACAATTCAGAAGATATCAATTGAGTTTTTCCAAAGCCAAATAGAGTATAACGCAGACTCGCGGATGCTGTGGCAGTATCGCTACATTCCATGCCATATTTCACTTTTCGAATGGCCCTTCGCTCGCTACCGCTCGCTACGGGGGCTCAAGAAAAGGAAACTAACCAGGTGCTAACCCAATCTAACCCAAGACATACACAAAAACAAGAAAAAAACAGTTTAGAAATATAACCTTAAAAAAATTTTTAAAACACCGACGGGGTTTGAACTCGAGTCGCCGAAGTGAAGGCTAATCATGCAAACCCCTAGACCACCAGGGCACATACAAACGGTTGGTTGCATCACGAAGACATGACGCGCAGGTGCGCGCGCACGCATGGAATGTGGCGATACTGTCACAGCATCCGCGAGTAGAGTGCTATAAATAATTTCGTCATAAACTTGATTAAATATACCGCAAACGAAAATATCGTTTATGGCCAGCTTTTATTTAAATTCAACCTGTGTACGGCGAAGTTCGCCGATCGTTACCAGGCAACGAAGAAAATAAACGACGATTCCTTTGTAGCGCTCTTTTGCCATTGAGTGGACCTTCTTGTCGTAGTTAATATTCGCTGCTAATAGCACGCTTCTGTAGAATAAAAACAGAGTTAAACAGGTGATCCGAACATGATCCCCAAAAACAGACTCCATACCGTAAATGGGATTCAATTACCGCAAAATACACGTTTCTCGACATAGACATGTCCAGCTAACAAGACACCATTCTCAATGCAAAACACCCATTTGAATTTTTTTTTCTTTAACTGAAAAATATGGTGTTCAAATTTCAACCCTTTATCAATATGTAGGCCTAAGAATTTATTAACTTGCAAACTTTGGATGACCTCTGTATCTATGGAAATATTACCTATATGACATTTAAAAGAAACAATATTTGTTTTCGAGATATTAAGGGTTAGAAAATTTGCACTGAACCATTCTCTGATGCTCAAAATATCAATATTCATTCGGCTTTCTAAATTTTCAGCATCCCTGTCATGCCATGAAATCGTCGTATCATCTGCAAAGATCGTGAACTCACCCGATATGTCTATCTACGAGAGATCGTTAATGTACAATAAAAATAACAAAGGGCCCAGTACCGAGCCTTGAGGAAAACCCGATGTAATGGCTTGGCAGTTGGATTCCTGACCATTAAAGCGCACCGACTGATGGCTATCCGATAAATAAGATGATATCCAGTCTAAAATCATACGCCGCAAGCTTGTCGAGTAGTACTCTGTGATTCACGCAATCAAAAGCTTTGGCGAGATCACAGAATACCGCTGCCGCAACCTCACCATCATTCAACCCAACATATACACTCCTCAATATAGAGAACATAGTATCATTTGTGTTTTTAGTATCTTGAAAACCAAACTGAGCCTCACTCAAAATACCCTGTTTTTTTTATGTAGCTGCCCATACGACCCTTCACAATATTTTCGACAAGGTTGGAAGCAATGATATTGGCCTAAAGTTTGAGGCTGATTCGCTGTCCCCTCCCTTAAAAAATGGCAGAACTCTGGCCAACTTCAGAGAAGATGGAAAAGTACCCATAAGGAAAGAAATGTTAATTGCTTCCGCAAACGATTGCAGCGCTTGCTCTGGAAGCTGGAAGCCTCGTAGGACAAGTCATCCCAGCCAGAAGAGTTAACATTTTTAATTTTCATAAAGACATTTCTAATTTCTTCAATATCGGTTGGATAAAAGTAAAATGAATTGGGAGTAGACAAGTCCCCAAAAAGACTGAGAGCGTCAACCGCAGGACTGATATTGGAAGATAGATTATCTGCCACCGAACTGCAGAATAAGTTTAACTGTTCAGAAGTAAGATCTGAGCTAGTAGTCAACTGTCCCACAATTCTCCAATTCTCCCTTTCTTTATTACCAGAGGCGGCCATTCGATCAGAATAGTACCTTTGTTTGGCGACTCTAATCAATTTCCGATATAACTGGCGATATTTAGTAAAATGTGACATGAAAAGGGTACTATTTAAAAAATGTATCCGAAGCATGTGCATTCGGAGACGGACAAGTACGGCGACGTATTCTAAGAACATTCGGTAGTTCACGCCCCCTACTTTGTTTCGTTTCGATTCTACGTGTCCGTACTTTCGAAAAGTAAAAGTACAGTGACGTATTTTACGCTTTTTTGCTAGTTCACGACCCCCCTACTTTGGTACGAAAACTAAAAGTACGTCGACGTAATTTTCCGTTTTCCAAGGTACGGGCATAAACCATGAACCATCGAAGGAAAAAAGTAGGGGGACGTGAAGTGCCAACTACTTTGTATGTGCTCATACTTTCGGAAATATTTACCAAAAAACAGCAATTTTTAGGCATTATTTTGGTAGTTCACTTCCCCCTACTATGTTTCATTCCGATGCTTTACTTTCGGAGACGGAAAAGTACGGCGACGTATTTTTAGAACTTTCGTTAGTTTACGTCCCCCTACTTTGTTTCGTTTCGATTGTACGTGCTCATTCTTTCGGAAACGAAAAAGTACGGCAACGTATTTAACTTTCCCGTTTTTTTAATAGTTCACATCCCCCTACTTTGTTTCATTTCGATGGTACGTGACCATACTTTCGGAAACGAAAAAGTACGGCAACGTATTTAACTCTCTCCCGTATTTTTGCCAGTTCACGTCCCCCTACTTTGGTACGGAAATTAAAAATACTGTAACAGTTCGATTTTGCCAATGTCAAATATTTTTAAAATTTCATTTAAATGCCGCATTTAGGAAAAAAGATGCTGTATTTGGACTCATCAGTTTATTAATTCTAAATTTATTAATTTGATTTGCTAACAATTCGCTTGAAATTGTCGCTTTTCTTAATGTAAATTAACTCTATTCTAAGTATACGTTAACGATATATTTGTATTAGCTTTTATAATACGTTGTGACTCTATTTATTTTAGTTGATAAGCGATGCACATTATTATTAGAATAGCTTGGCTTGATTTATGTTACATTATCGTGGAACAGCCAGCAAACCGCTTTATATTTTTAAGAATTCCGTTCAGTAGATTCGTTGACCCATATTTTACTGACGGTATGAATATTCCATAACCTTTTGGGAACCCCTTGGTTGCGGAACACCAATTGCCGGCCGCCATTTCTGAAGATCGTTAGATTGTTTTGGGACCTCTGCTTCTAAATATATTCACACGGCAGGCTGTAGTTTTTGTAACATTCGACCGAGTAATAGGAATGTACCATTTCTTGTAAACGCCAGCTGTCGATTTAAATTTTTAAAAGTTTATCGTTTTGTTTGGGAATCATTCATTTCGGTGAATTAATTGTGGCTTTCGGAGTCGTTTACAACGAGAACTAAGTTGTTTATTATCTTAGAATTATTCCTCCTATCGAATCGTTAGAATACGATACGGCAGTCCTCCGCCCCACAATTTTTTTCCACCTCTAATCTCGTAAAAGTGAAAAAGACAAATTGACTGGAAAACTGAGGAGAATGTGACTCTTCTAAAATGCCCATCGAGGCGAAGAGAAGGTTTGCTGATAGTGCAGTCGTAGAGACTCAACATTTTATTGTGATTCAATTCTACCCTTTCTTTGGGGATATATGGTGTTGATTTTCTGTTTGTGTTTTCACGACCGATTAATCGGGATCTGAACACTGCTGTATTAGAGGCTTTCCACGTTCGTCAGATAAGACCGAGACCATCGAATTTTCCTAGCCCTCACACTCACTAACGAATGCTTTTCCTGGAAGGCCCCAACTTTTCCTGGAGGGTCACAACTTTTCGTGGAGGGCCACAACTTTGCTGGAGGGCCGCTAGCCGGCTCTTACGAGCCGGCCAGAAGCAGGGGCTACTAGAGAGCCACTACTTCAACTACGAGGCTACACTAGAGCCAATCCAAATATCGAGCTTTCGTGACCTCGGTTAGTTTTCCCTCAGGGCCAGTGCCCTAGCAGTACCAACAGGTGCCCGGCACCTTTACCAGAGTTCGACGGATCTAAGTGATATCGTACAGAAGCTTAAGTTTATTTATTCATTTATTATCATTAATCCCTCTAAATTTTCTTTCTCTTTAATATAAATCAAGCATTGACAGTCGAGCTTTGAAATAGTTTCTATAATTTGATTCCTTTCATTCATTTATCGAGTAACATAATCGTTTTGAATTTTCTTTCTTTATAATATAAGTCAGGCATTGATAGCCAAGCTTTCAATATTTTTACTCTAATTTTATTCTTTTCTTTGTTAATTTATCGAGTCATTTGATTTAATTATTGTGGCCGTTCATTGCTACATATTATTATCGCTACATTTAAAATCGGTGCAGCTATTAGCGCACGCACACCTAGATATAATTAGCTTAGTTGACATCAAAGTGATCACTTCGGTTAGTAGTATTTAGTGCATTTAGTGGTAAGGCATATAGAACCGAGTACATATTAACAACAGAATTGGTCTCCGTACAATCTCCATATTGTACTCCTTATCAATTTCGTTAAGAGTCATTAGACATTTCTTGGTCTTTGAAATTGCAAATTTTACTGTGTTTTCAAAAAAAAAGAACTTAGTAGCAAATATATTGTTCCTTAAATTTTTAGATTGTGTTTTCTTGATAAGTTAAGTTAATTGATTAATTACTGATTTGATAAGCCAGCCTATATTCTCGTTTTATTGTTGGTTTGAAATTAAGTACCGGTTGATTTAATGAGCTGACCTAGCCACCCTGCACAACACCAGCAGAGCTTTTTCCGTTTAGTTGGCTAGAACGGGTGGCGCTCAAACGACCCCACTACAGGGGCCGGGCATTTGCAATACAATTCTCCTGGGCTAGGTTCCTTTTTAATTAATTGAAAAAAAATCTTAGTTTCATTTTAAGTTTAATCAGAAAAATGTGTTGCAATACGTCGCCGTACTTTCCTGTTTCCGAAAGTATGGGCACGTACCATCGAAATGAAACAAAGTAGGGGAACGTAAACTACCAAGTATAAGGCTAAAAATTGCTATTTTTCAGAAATATTTCGGTACACAAACGTTGAACCGGTACGACCTTCTCGATGCCAAAATCAAATTGGATATACCCAAAAATCCCCTCCCAAGGTTTTCGAAATGACAAAAATCATTACTAACCAACGAAATTCTCTATTTCGTAGCCAAATCGGAAGAAAAATGGTCATTTTTCAGACAAGAATTATTATATTTAATCGAATACCTCACTTATTTACTCTCTCTCTCTCTTTCTTAAAAATGGAAAAACTTCGCTCAACATCTACAGAAGTTATCGGACAGTATTTTAATTTTGGAATTAAGTGTGTTTCTAATTTATACAAATCCAGTTCTTTTTCGAAATTAGTGAAATTGCCTATAAAATCCTCTGAAATATTTTTTAGGATTTTCAAGCCTGTGTTATTTTCAATTACTGACATAAATTTTTTTATAACCGCAGCCCCAACAGTACCTGAAACATTTTTGCAATGTACCTCAAATTGATTTATTAAAGCCACTGAATCTGTCAAAGAAACAGAGGTAGCCTCCAAAATCTCGTGAGTGCTATAGGTACAAAAGAATAATTTGTTTTTATAAATATTAAATTTTCTATCACTGTTGGGTTAGAAAATAGTATATTATTTTATATGGAGGAAAAGTAATACTTTTCATGGCGCGCTCGTGTTTAACAGCCGAACGGAGTGAGGCTGGTAATAGAGGGCAAGCCATGAAAAGTAACTTTTCCTCCAAATAAAATATGCTGTTTTTTCTTCAAATGTCGACAAATTAATGCAAAAAGTCTCTTTTTAATAGTAATAATAATTGTTATTAAAGATAAGTGGGTTCGCAAGGCGGCTTAGACCGGTGCGGTGTCGGTGAATAGCATTGATTTGTATAAGAGTGGATAAGCAATAAATAGACCAAACATGGCAAATTTACGACCGCGAAATGTAAACAAAGAGATTTCTATTTGGACTTGCGCATTAGAAAATTAGTAGGAGCTAGTTGTTGCACCGTGAAGGTAAATAGGCAGGCCCGGACTTCGAAAGTGATTATTTCACCAAATATTCGGTAATGGGCCCCAGTTAGTATAGTGAAACAAACAATAAGGTATAAATAAGTAATACTTATAATAATTAGACTTACTTGCAATAGGAAATCCCGGGTATTTTGCCTCGAATCGAACTCGAATTATTAACTCAAAACGCCGCACCGTCAAAACGAAAACACGTCAAAGACAAAAGCCAAGTTCGATCCTGACCGACGCCTGCTGAGACGGCAAGTGTTTTAGTGCGCTTGACAAAACGGTATCTTCTTTGTTTATGTTTTTCCATTTTGCGTCGATTTTGTCATGCGCAGAAACTTGTTTTTTCGCCCATAGGTTGCCACTTTTGAATAGTGCGACAGGCGGCTATTGCTTATCCACTCCTATACAAGTCAATGGTGAATAGGCTCAGGTTGTTGCTATAGTAATGTAACATAAAGCTGTCAGTGGACATTGTCAACAATAATTATATTTTTAAAATTGCGTTTCGATTGCGTTTTAATTCCGTATTGATAAGCAGTTATTGAGTAAGTTCGATTAAATAATAACCAATTTGTTCCTAAATTAGTGATTTTTAGAAATGCAGTCACACATTGAATGATAAATACAAATTTTAGTTTAATAACTCTTGAGTTGTTGACGCTTATTTTGATGTTTGCTTGTATTGCATCTATGTTGCTATGATAACACTTTTACCTCCGCCGGCGGAAAAGTGAAAAGTAAAGCTCCGGCGGAGGAAAAACGAAACTTCACTGCCGCCTACACAGTCGAGTAATGACGGATTTACTGACGTTTGAAGAAAAAAGAGTTTTTGCATTTATTAGAGCGGCAGAAGACGAGTCGTTTAGATCTTCGATAACTTTTTTAACTAATTCAAAGTTCTCGGCATAAAATATAGCAGCGGCTAACCAAGTTCCCCAGCGAGTTATTACTGGTTGTGGTGGTAATTGAGTGATTAATTAAATCAATCATTTACCAATGAAAACTGGTCTCTTATACATTCTGCCACTCTATTGATACCATGAGCCAAACAAGTAACATGAAATAGGTTAGCTTGCTTGCTTGATTGGGTATGGGCTTCGCGTTTACGCATTTACCCAGCTACTGGTGTTTCCTATCTTCCGGACTGCCTAGTAAAAGGCGCCTGACCTTCGTCATAGTCCAATTAAATAAGCGACTGCTTGGGCTAAAATGAAAGTTAGTATAAAACATACACAACACAGGATAAACTCCTCTCTCTCTCGGGCAACGGGAGAGCATTACACAATCAGAAATGTTGCCTCGGAACACAGGAATAAAGGAATGGGTATAAACACTCAATTAAAGAAGAGAACATGCTTTTACTATTTGTAAAACTAAAAAAAGTCGAAAGATAAAAACATGAAGCCAAAAATTTTTATTATGTATGTATATGTGACTGGATATATGATATTCCTCACAGTTTAGTCTTGTTATGCAAGAGATATCCCATTATGGGTCTCATAGAGTTATTGTTGATGTCGATTCCTGCTTTTGTCAACTCCTGATACAAATCTCCGTCCATCACAGGACATTCAAAAAGGACATGTTGAAGATCTGCATTGCCGGTATTGCACTCACAATTTGGGTTATTAATCACACCAATTTTGAATAGATGAGATGGGACAAGACAATGTCCGGTCCTCATTCGAATTATTGTGGTAATGTGTCTTCTGTCTACATATAGTATATTTTTATACCAAGGGATTAATGGGAATTCCCTTTGCACTGAAGCGTATCAACCGCCTTTCGTCTGAGTGGAGATTTTCCATTCAGAATTCCATTGTTTTTGGGTATTTTGTATAATATGTGGCATTAAATCGTATTTGTCAAGTTTGATATCTAATGGAATACGGAGAACTCTGCCGATATTGGCAAGCTGATCTGCCATCTCATTTCCCTGAATGCCTGTATGACTTGGAATCCACGATAAAACGATACTAAAGTCATTACGATTTGCATCTAAAGATTAATTGTTTAGTTTGAAAAGATATATGATCCAGTTTAGGAGATATAGTATTTTTGTTGATCTTTTGGATAGCACTTGCTGAGTCTGTAAAAATGATAGCCCTGTTGATGTCTTTTTTCATACATAACCAAAGGGCTCTGTGGAGTGCTATAATTTCGGCAGTGCAGATCTGCATTTCAGATGGGAGACGTTCAGAGAACTTAAAATCCAAGGAAGGACAAAATACGCCATAGCCTACAGTATTAAACTTGATATCCTTTGAAGCGTCAGTAAATATCCATGTATGGGCTGGAGCTCTACAGTTTGCTTTTTCTATAAACTCCTTACTGTTAAAGATTCCAGATTTTTCCAGTCCCAGGTCTACAATCGAAATTTTGGTAAGTTGGTTTAAAAAATTGTATTTTATAACATGGAAGCACTTCATTGATTTCTAACTGTTCCCTATATCCTAGTAATTCCTTGAAAGCCTGAATTAGGTAAGGGGGATCTTTCCTCCTCCAGTATTTGTTTGTCACATCATCCATCGTAGACACTATTTGTTGTAGATAATCAATTATTGGGTTATTTGCTAATGCCAAATTTTTAACGATGAATTTTCCTTCTCATTTCCAAAGACATCTCAGAACATTCCGCCAACAGGACATTTGTAGGGGTGGATTTCATGTATCCCGTCACAATTCTCAATGCTTCAAATTGCAATTTGTCTAAACTTTGTGACACAGATTTGGCTATAGGTTTAAATAGAATAGCAGCATATTTGATAAGGGAACGTACAATCCCTTTATACAGGTGCATTAACGTCAACGGATCTGCCCCCCACCAGACGCGCCAGACAGACCTCATTACATTAATCCCCTTTTTGGCTTTTACTTTTATGTCTGAAATTTGTTTATTCCATTTCAAATTACTGTGGACAGTTACACCCAGATACTTGGTTTCCTTAACCCATGGGATTATAGCATTATTGCAAGTGACTGAATCCAAGTTCATCGAGCTTTGTCCTGGTATAAATAGGATGGCTTTGGATTTATTGGGAGACAGTGAAAGGTTGTGTTCCTCGAACCAAAGATGCATGGTGTACAAGGCAGAGTTAATTTGCTCTATCAATCTTGTGATGTCCTTCCCTGTTTATTAACATTATTATATGACCAGATCGTCAGCATACTGTATTACAGAGATGTCGTTAGGCAAAATGTGGTGAAGATCTATGGTGTATATATTAAATAACAAAGGACTAAGGGGGGAACCCTGGGCCAGTCCCAACGTCGATTGAGACGGACCATGAGTCTCTTGATCTCTGTCTTTGATATAAACATTTTTAGTGGCGTGGAGCGCATAGATTAAATTCGAGACATGTATGGGTATGTTGAGTACACCCAGTTTGTGATACAATACTCGAACATTTACATTGTCATAGGCAGCAGAAATATCCAAGAAGACTGCCACGGTGAATTTATTTTTCGAAAATCCGCATAGGACTTTAGACGTTAAGTATGATAAGCAATCCAGACATCCCTTCCCTAGTCTAAAAACCATACTGCTTTTTTGGTAAACTGCAACCGTTTTCTAGCTCCCATTCTATCCGGTTTTATACCAAAATTTCCAGAACCTTGGCTACATAAGAAGTAAGTGCAATTGGTCTGTAACTAGAGGCACAATCTTTATTCCCGTTAGGTTTTAAAATAGGGTATATGAGCTTCGACTTCCATTCATTTGGAATACTTCCACTTTCTAGGCACCCATTGTATATATTTAGTAATAATTGCTTACCCCTTTGAGGTAGGTATTTTAGCATCGAGTAAGAGATCTGATCTTTGCCAGTGGCAGAGTTTTTCCTACCACTCAAGGCACTATCTAATTCTATCATTGTAAATTTGTTAGGATTCTCTAATGAATCTAATAACATAAAGTTGGGCTCAATATTACAAACACTTAAATTTGCAAGGATTTCCTTTGCAAAATTGCTGCCTGGAAGACTGCAATTTCTTGTATTACTATTAACATTTGAAAAGTTTCTAATGACTTTCCAGACATTCTGTAGAGGAGAGAGCCTGTTTAATGTAGAACAAAATTTCTGGAAGCTTTGCCGTTTTTTTGATGCAGCAATAACTTTTTTTGTTTGTAAATATTTTTCCCAATTCGGGCTATATTTTAAGTTACTAATGAAAATCCTTCTTCGAGCCAGCCCCTGCGAGCATTCATCATCCCACCATGGGATTCTAGATTTAAATTTTTTATTATTGTCATTAGCAAAGGAAGGTATAGATTCGTCTGCTGCAGAGTTTATAATATCTTTAAATTCCCTATAACCTCTGTGAGCATCAGTGAGAAGTGATATCATAACTTTGTCCTGATATACTTCCCAATTAGCTTTTTTAAAATTTCTCTTGGATGTGGAGTTACTCGTTGTTGGAATGGAAAAGTTTGTACTGTTCTTGTAATTCATAATTAAAGGAAAATGGTCACTATTTCCGCAATCCTCTAAGGCTTCCCACAATATTCTTGTAGTGAGGTTAGGGCTGCACATAGATAAATCAACTGCAGATATGTTATTTTTAGGAATATTGAAACGAGTTGCACTACCATCATTCAAAATTGAAATCCTTAATTCATCCAAAGAATCCCCTATTACTTTACCATTCCTATTAGCCAGTGTGCTACCCCATATTGGATTATTAGCATTAAAATCTCCGATTATGATTTTAGGATCCCGAATCGCATTTACCAAATGTCCCCACTCAGCCGAATTAAGCACAGCATATGGCGGAATATAGCAATTAGCTATATATAAGTTACAGTCAGTTATTTTAATAATCTGTATTTGAATATTTTCTTGAAGATATGAGGTGTCAAGATTAAATTCTGAGAAATCTATAAGATTTTTAATGAACAGGGCAAGACCCCCCTTGCCATCAGGACGATCTTGTCTAAATGCTGAGAATGATGGGAAGTTTGCCGACAAATCTGGGTTTAACCAGGTTTCACTTAGAGCAATAATATCTGGTGTGTGTTCTTTGATGAGAATCTGCAAATTAGAGCGATTAGCACACAAACATTCCATTGTAAAATTTTCATAAAGGAGATATATTACATCAATATCCATGAGAGGGTCCCTGTTGAGATCCCCACTCATTCATTTGACTTTCCTTCTCTCTGGATAACCTTTCTATACAATCAGTAACCAAACCCATTTCACTAGTTGAGAAATGGAGGATTGCCTCCTTTAATCCCAAGAATTCCAAAAATTTTTTTACATTCAGAGACCTATTTTTTGAATTATTTGGAGGTTCAGGAGTGCCCGAAATATATTGTGAGGAGTTCATTGAGTTTATGGGGGTAACTCTGATTCTATTAGGTGAGGGGAACAAGCAAGTTTGGTGAACTTCTTTATTATAGCCCGGTTGTGGTGGGGGAGTATTAGGTTTAGGTCTTTTGTGTGCAGTTTTCCTACTAATGGACGGTATCTGATCACTTTCGAAGACTCTTTGGGTTAAATCAACTCTATCAACATTGATTGGGGAGAAATTAGGAATAGTTTTGTTATTCGATAACAATTGAGGAAAGTCACTTTGTTGTAATAAAAAGTGGTCTTTTTTATTTTTTGGAACCAACATATCTGCTTCGTAAAAGGAGATGGAGTTAATTGACATATAAAGTCTTATTTGTTGTTGGCGAGAAAATTCTTGACATATCTTATCTACTGAAGTATGTTCTAAGCTGTTACAATGAAAACAACGTTTAGCTTTCTTACAATTCCCTTCATGAACATCTGAACAATTCTGACATCGCATTTTACCTCTGCATTGGTTTTTTACATGACCAAATAACAGACAATTATAGCATTGCCTGACCTTCATAATATAGAGTTCTACTTTCATTTCAAGTCCATAAATATTGACATAATGTGGGAGTATTCTTCCCTCAAAAGTGAATAAACAAGTTCCTGTTTCAACATATTGAACATTATCGTCGACTAGTGTCTTACGTTTAAATCTTTTCACTTCTAATATTTCTACAGAGCTTGTTGAAAACTCTTTAAGTTCCTCTATAGGTAGTTTTTTAAAAATCCCTCTAAGTACCCCTTTGCAACTTACATTAACATCGGGAATGTACATTTCGTAGCCTTTATAGCTCGATTAGCTCGATAGCTCCTGATTTTGCAAAAAACTATTAGCGCTTTCAGGTGTCGAAAATTCTATAGTAATACGGTTTTTCCCTTTTCTCAAGGGGCCTTTTTTATTTTGTATATTTATGTTGTGTAATTCCTTAGCAATAGCCATTGAGTGATAATTACCAATATTTTGGCCGTTTTTACCCTGAATTGTAACTATATACGGTCCTAGACCATTTGACTTATACTTATTTATGCGTCTTTTTCTTGTACTTTCATTAATATTAGTTAGATTTTGTGATTGAGAGTCATTCATGATTTGATCTTGAATAACATTAACTTAGATTGATTCATTGAAATGTACCCCAACCACGAGTTTGGGGTTATAAGTTAGGTTAAGTTAGAGAAAAAGGGTTAGTTTGGGTTAGTGTTTAATCTATATGAGATGGAAATTTTAAGAATAGATATCGTATTGTGTGTAATACTGATATTTTACTCACAGATAAGATTGAAAACAAAATCAGAAGTTCATCTGCAATATTATAGGCAACTTCGAAATTTTACCAAACATGCTATCATTCGTGAAAAAATTACCTTTTTTAATCAAATGGCTCAAAAAACTGGAAAAGACTTCGGGGATACCGCCAAAAAGCTCAATTTAACAAAAACAAAAAATTATAATAATCTCCCAAACAAGTTATGTAATGCCTCTGAAATTCATAATTTCTTTCAAAGTACCGTCAATTTAACTGATACCACCTCCTTAGAACTAATCAATTTTTATAAAAATAATAGAGTAAATGGGAATAATTTATTAGAATTTCAACTCATCGATAATAATAGGCTAAGAAAAATAATCAATACAGTGTCGTCTAATGCAGTTGGTTAGGACGGTATTTCTATTAGAGATCTTAAATTATGTTTACCATTCTGTATAAATCCTATAATAAATATCATAAATACATGTATTTTAGACAAAACATATCCATCACTTTGGAAACAAGCTATCATTAAACCTATCGCTAAGGTGCAAAACCCAACGGAGCTCAAAGATCTTAGGCCGATTAGTATATTACCTGCAATCTCCAAAATTTTTGAAAAACATATTTCATATCAAATAACGTCGTTTTCAGAAATTCAGAATATTATCCCCGACTGTCAATCAGGCTTTAGAAAAGATTTTAGTACATCTACCAGTTTGGTGAATATTCTGAATGATGTTAAATTGTATGAAGATGAAAAAAATAGCACATGTATGGCTCTTTTAGATTTTAGTAAAGCCTTCGATACTTTAAACCACGAATTGCTCCTGGCTAAATTATATTACTTTGGATTTTCACCTAATTCTCTTGAGATTTTAAAGAATTATCTTGATTCTCGTTTTAGTCGTGTGTCTGTTTTTGATGAGCTTGAAAATAAGAATTTTGTTTCAAATTTCAAGCCAGTCAAGCATGGCGTCCCCCAGGGCTCCGCGTTGTCGCCCATATTATTCTCTGTTTATGTTGCAGACATGTATAAGAGTGTAAGACATGTTAAACTCCAGCAATATGCGGATGACTCACAAATATATATACCTGTTAACTATAGCAACCTTCATACGATGCCAGAACAATTAAACTCGGACTTGGAAAGTATATATATATTTTCAAAAAATCATAACTTAAAAATAAATGCTCTGAAATCCCAGGTTTTGATTCTTGGTAACAGAACTGTCTTTAGACAACATATTAAAAATAATTTACAAATTCAAATTAATAGTACACCAATTCCGATTGTCAATGAAGCAAAAAATTTAGGGGTGATATTTGATAGCTCACTCTCATTTCAAAGCCACATTAACTCTAAACTAAAAGCGGCCTTTCTTCGCCTCAAAAATCTTTATAAACTACAACGATATTTGCCTGCAAAACAAAAATATTATTTATGTGACACTTTAGTTCTCTCACTTTTTGACTATGCCGATATTGTTTATGGG
>MU192272.1:4171-30128 GCA_016904865.1 Pissodes strobi | reverse complement strand
TATTTTGTATAAAATCAATTTTAATCTCGTTTGATGTTAGCTCATTATTCCCCAGTACCAACCCCACAGACTGCAAAACTTTAGTGAATTACTTGAGCTGAATAGTTTTAATTAATAGCAAAGCATTAAAATATTTAACTTTAGCAAAACTTTGCATGGAGCAAAATTCTTTTCAAAATAATACAGCTGCATCCCCACAATTAAACACAAATTGCCCAGTTTTCATTTATTAGTACACTGTATGGTTAATTTTCCTTTTAGTCAAGAAAGATTTAACAATGAAAAGGACTAAAACCACATGTGACTAAAACGGAGTTTTATCCGCAATACCGAAACAGAATTATTGCACTCGACGCGCGACTCGCTAACCTTGCTAGCATCATTAGGAGATGATTAAAAGTCAGTTTTAATCATCTCCTGATGATGCTAACATGGTTAGCGAAACGCGCGTCGAGTGTAATAATTCTGTTTCGGTATTGTGGATAAAGTCTGAAGCCGATCAATGACAGTTTGTGACAAGAGGGGCTGCATTGTATTGGTTGGCAGGAATGTCAAACTGGTGAGAGCAGTTTGATTACGGGGAGTGACGCCCCCGCCATTCCGAGTTGCCACGGCATGTGGCCCATCAAATCCCATCGACCTCCTCCATGCTGGAGAACTCCAGAGTACAAAGTCTGGAGCTGATCACTGGGGAGTGATACAACAAACCCCATTTTTGCCCCTATCAGACTAGGGACCACCAGAGGAATGAGTCTGAGGCCGATGCTTCCAGTGGAAGCGGCCCTAGGTGGTAGATGCATACGCCTACTCGCATCGTCCGGTGAAAGACCACACCACCAGAACTGGGAAGCGCTAAGTGGTTTTCCCAAATCACGTTGGCGCGCTGGTGTTCCCGGGTTCCACAGTAGGAATATATGGACATGATGGTGCTTCCAGGATCAAAATATTCCGGAAGTAAACTCCCCGGCCATTCGGATCTCCGGGCGCTGGGTGGCTCTGGGAGCTCGTCATTCCGCATTTCACAGATAGCAATGGTACCGAACCAATTTAGAATAGATTTCTGCAACATAAGAGGCCTAAATACAAACATAAATTCGGTACACCAACGTCTACAAGCAAATAGACCACACATACTAGCCCTTACAGAAACACAAGTATGTTCTACAACAACAACAGTGAACTACCCCTATCCTGGTTACGGCTTACATACCCGATGTAGACATAAGTTCGGAATATGCCTTTTTGTAAGAAGCGACCTTTCACGTCACCGCGAGGAAACACTCGAACCGAACAACCTTGACGTCATGTGGCTCAAGTTCACCGCCAAGGGATTAACCAAGTTTATATGTTGTCTCTATCGCCCTCCGAACGATAGCGCCTACCAAAGCTTTTTCTCAACACTAGCTACCACTTTTCACTCAATACAGGTTGATCACCCCAGTTCAGAAATAATCGTTCTGGGAGACTTCAATGCCCACAACACAAACTGGCTCAAACATCACAACAAGACCGACAACGAAGGTAGAGAAGCTGAAGCATTTGCCATCAGCTGCGGGCTTACTCAACTTGTAGACGAACCAACTCGAATCTCAGAGAGGGGCGAATTCGCCGCCCTCCTGGATCTCTTTCTAACCACCAATCCTGACCAGTACACAATTACAGTTGGTCCGCCATTAGGTACTTCCGACCACAAACTTATTAAAACGGTTTGTGAATTGCCACTCATACAGAAGGACCCACCATTGCCGCGCAAAATCTGGCATTACAATTCTGCAAACTGGGACGATCTAAGGAAGTTCTACCTAGATTTTGCTTGGCTCGACGTCTGCTTTGGCACTGACGACCCGTCAGTCTGCTGCGAAGAGATCACGCAAGTAATCTCCTCAGGAATGGAAGCATACATCCCAAATTCCATCAAGTTACCATCAAAAGGAAAGCCCTGGTTCGACAGAAGATGCGAAAGAGCTGTAGGTAGGAAACAGCAAGCCTACAAGTACTGGCAGAAAAATCAGACCGCTGAAAATCGCAATTATTTTGTCGAAGCAAGAAACGAATGCAAACGTGTGATCGACGAAACTAAGGACAAACACAATCAAAGGACCAGGAATAAACTTTTGCAATGTCCCAGTGGTTCCAGGAATTTCTGGTCGGTAGCAAAGGCAGTAAGTAACAACTTTACAAAAACGTCTCTCCCACCTTTGACGGACGAACGTGGCATCACGGCGACTACAGCAAAGGAAAGAGCAAACATGCTCGCTAGAATGTTTTCATCGCACTCTACCTTAGACGTCCCCCAAGGCAAGACTCTCCCCACCATATCGAACATCAACACTACCATGGCAGAAGTCAAGTTTCATCACCATGATATTCGCAAAATCCTTAAAGAACTAGATACGCAAAAGGCATCAGGACCGGACGGAATACCTGCCATCGTGCTAAAGAACTGCGCCAACGAACTAACATCCGTTTTTTTCAGGCATTTTTCTCTCTCTTACGGAAAAGGGATTTACCCATCCTCTTGGAAAGTTGCTCGAGTGCAACCTGTTCCAAGAAAAGGCAAGAAAACCACGCCCTCAAACTATCGCCCAATTGCCTTGCTTCCAATAATCTCCAAAGTCAACCAGCAACTACTCAAATACCTTGAGAACAACAGAATAATCAGCGATAATCAATACGGCTTTCGCAAGGAGAGATCGACAGAAGATATATTGGCCTATGTCACTCATATATGGAGTAGGGCAATTGAAAACTACGGAGAGTCTCGAGCGATTGCGTTGGATATTTCAAAGGCATTCGACAGAGTTTTGCATGACGGACTGCTCAACAAACTTTAGATCAAAAAAACCCTTACCAGCGACTGAGATTCATCACCGCAGACAGGAGCAGATTACAGCTATTAATCAAGACCTGGAGAAAGTTCAAATTTGGGGCGACCGAAATTTGGTCCAGTTCAATGCAGCAAAGACCCAAGCAGCAACGTTTACCAAGAGGGCCAATACAGCGGGCCCTGACATCATTATGGCAGGATCGACCATTCCTTCACCCTCGTCAATCGGACTGCTGGGTGTCTCGGTCAACAGCAATATGTCATGACATGACCATGTTGCTAACATCGCAAAATCAGCCTCCCAGAAGCTTGGTGCGCTATTTCGCAACAAAAAAACTCTATACACCGCAGCAGTTGCTCTTGCTGTACAAAGCGCAAATAAGACCGTGCTTAGAATATTGCTCACATATCTGGGGTGCCGCACCAAAGCATACCATAAAGCTGCTGGATTCCATTCAGAAGAGAGCTGTGCGTCTCGTCGGCGACGCGGAGTTGACCCGGAATATGGATAGTCGGGAACACCGCAGACATGTGGCCGAGATGTCTCTGTTTTACAGATACTTTCACGGCAGATGTTCCCAGGATTTGGCCGGCATCATCCCGCCCCTGGCAACTCCTGTCAGACAGTCACGACAGACAGCAAGAGCGCACCAGTTCGTCGTACAACTGGAAACACCTAGAACATCGCTTTACAAGAACTCCTTTGTCTGGCGCACTGCATCACTGTGGAACTCACTTCCAGGACATCTGTTTCCCACAAATTACAATCTACAACTATTCAAGAACCGTGCCAATCAACATCTTCGGAACACACCGCTCGTAGAGCGCCATAGGATCTCCCTTTAGTGTATGTGCCAGCCATAAAAAAAAACTCCGCTTTAGTGCATTTTGCTGAAGGTTCCAAACCCCAACATAGACATCATGAAAGGGAGACAATTAAGAATATAGCGAAAGTTAATGATTTTAAAATTAACTTAATAGATAGACTAATAAATAGACATGCGTTTAGAAAAACCATTCGTTATTCCACTTCCTCCGTTAATTAAGATAGAAACATAAAACATGTTTCGATACCATATAGTCCTCAGTATACTAGAGGACTCCAAAAATCTTTTAACAACATAGGTTTAAAATTGGTGTATCAAACTCAGTATGGCTAAAGTTTACAGAATAAATATAAGTTACCTCACTCACTGTCGGAACGTTGATGCATTGAGATCACAAGCGTGCCGCAGATACCTGCATATTGTCACGAATAATCTTGGTGTTTGTCGCGTTTTTAAAAGAATAACTTCTCAGAGAAGAGCCGCGTCGCGATTAGTACAATGACGGGGTCTCAACGCTTCCCTCAATCTACCACTGTATGTTCTATTCGTGAAGACACGCCTTGCTTAGCGTGCCGGGGGGTAACTGAGGTAGGCCGGGGCCGAGTTACGTTGGGTAAGAAGAGATGATAAAGTAAGCACGTTTGGTTTGTAACAATAACAATGTATTAACGATAAAACTTTAACAACGAAGGTCTTTGTTTACTGTCTTATAATTATAGTTTTTCTTAAGAGTTGGGTTTTATTTAAGAGCACTAAAATCTTTCACTAAACTTTTTAACTGACTATTTAGACACTTGTCTTTCTCAGAACTCTGACAAACTTCTTGATTTGACTTTACTACGGTGGTTGTGAAACCCCTAGTCCTAGCAGTCATCAAATGACTAACCGGTGCCAGGTTTCGTATGGAATAAAGGAGTAGAACCTAAAGCAGCTGTATAGCTAACTTTAAGAGCGGATAGAACCCGAAGGCAGTTGTATAGCTAACCTGGGAGCTGGTTGTGGTGAGAACAAAGTCTGAAGAACTGAAGGTTCGGTAGCGTATTTATATTAAAAAAGTGATGATCATGGCATGCTTAAGGTTGAAAATCGCTCCCGCTGATTGCTCGCGTTGTTTACAGTTTGCCTTTAATGTTTATATAACAATTTTCAAGTTCGAGTTCAAACTTAGGATAGGGTGATATTTCTTTAGTAGCTTATGCATTTTAGTAGATTACAATATTCTGTAAGCTTTGTACTTTGTACCGTCAAATACCGTGAACAACTGTGTATGCGTATGCAGCGGCGGACGCTGTTCCCTCGAGCGGGACGAGGAGGAGGGGTCTAACTGGTTTTGCGGAATTCGAGAGCGCGGGAACTTATATTTTATTCAGTAAACTTTGGTATAACCTTAAAATTATTGGGTGGCTTAAAGGACAAAATTGAAATATTGGAAAAAGTGGATTTTGTGAAATTGGATGTATGGATTGTAACCAGACTAGGAGATCTATACAAACGAGATTCAAAGAAGCATGGCAGAACAAAAAAATCAGGTGTTACCGAGCATGCTCTTGAAAATAATCACAGAATTACAAATATAAAATAAAGTCATAGTATATCTGACAGGAGATTGTTAAGTCATAGCGAAAAAATTCAGACCAACAATCTGTGGAAACCGGGGTACTTCAGAAGGGCATATTGGGTCCTTTGCTACTTTTGTTGTTCATAAGTGATATTATAGTGGGTAATTCTGCAACCTTGCTGACCAAGTATGCTGACGATACGACAGCTGTAGTTGCTGTTGACAGTGTTATAAAGAAAGCGTAAACTTCATAGTTCAAAGAATGGATTAGTACTTAACATTAATAAGACTGAACTCATAACATTTTCTATTCCACCTCTTAACTATTCTCTTTTAGTAAATCTGAATGGACAAAGCATCAAGCAGAAGAACTGCGTAAAATTGTTGGGAATATACTTAGATTCTCGACTGTCATGGAATAATCATATTGATTCAATTCTGGGGAAGCCTTCACAAAATTGTTTTGTCATATGGAAACTTAGAGATTTTGTACGCAGAAACATATTGCTTTCTCATTCTTATGCCTATACCTATTCAGCTTTAAGTTATGGTATTGTTGTCTGAGGTAATGCCAAAGGAATTCGGAAGTGCTGATTGCACAGAAAATAAATTTGAGAGTCATATGCTATAAGGGAAAAAGAGAACCCTGTCGTCTTCTATTCAAGGACCTAGGTATTTTAACAGTGGTATCTATATATATTTTAAATTGTGCTATGTATGTGTGGGAAAATCTTGATAAATTTAAAACTATGAGAGGTACTCAAAATAGATATAGTGAGAAATAGTGATGATTTAAGAATACCTGCTCACAGGCTTGCTCTTATTGCGGAAAGCAGTGTCATTATGTCTATCAAGATATCTAACCACTTACCTGAAGACTTAAAGGCCATAAAAAATAAAACAAGATTTAAGATAAAAATAAAAAGCTTATTGCTTGAACACAGTTTTTATAATCTTAAGGATTTTTTAGATTGTCAGTTTTAAACAAAACCTTTTATGTGTGTACATGTAATTTTGGGTCTTCTGTTGTTTTTTTTTTGCTTTTTTTATTAAGTTGTAATGTAATTTTCAGCTTTTTGAATCTGATTTTTTGATCCTTGGCGGATACCTGTTAATTGTTTCATTATTTTAGTGATTCATTATTTTATTAATGTAGTAACTTATAGACCTTTTGATATAAGGCTTTAATTAGCACGAAATACACATACAAAAGTTGACAAATCGACATTGACTATGTCAAAATCCTAAACAAGGTAGAACACAGAGAGAAATTAATAACTAAAGTTGTTAATTTCTCTCTGGTAGAACAATATAAGGGATTAAGGTAAAATAAATTTACAGGGACTTTCGAATCTATTACATTCTCCCAAGCTTCATTTTTGAACGTAATCTTCTAAGTACCTAGGGGGTCTTCTTAATCTACTAGGATTTATTTTATCTGCCTTTTGTTCTTTAAGCTTTGGATACGGACTCTCTTGATCATTGTTGACTACAGAATTAATAAGTACCTTGGAGTCGCATGAAAGTTCGGAGTTTGATGGTCCTTCATCCGAATGTAATTGAGGTAGTGGAGTAGGGTCCGAGGTCTGAGGCTTTAGATACTAGAGTTTCTCCAGGTCGATTTTCTAATAAGAGTTTTATCTCCACGGGGAGCTAAGTGCTTTAAGGAAACGGTTACTTCTCGACCATCTGACTGTCGAACCAAGACATACTCGGGGTTTGCCTCTACCAAGTCTACTTCTTCAACGAGAGGGACGTACTTGGAATTCCGAACATTCTTTTTCATGAAGATCGTGTTTCCCGGAGTTGTAAGCCAAGAGGGAATAGCTGTCCCATTTGTGGATTTTGTTGCATGAAGAAACATGCGTTCATGAGGAGTAGAATTAGTAGCGGTGCAAAATAGAGAATGGATTGAATTAAGAGCGACTTCTAGGACTTCTTCCCATTGTTGTATTTTTCGATTTCTTGATTTCAAAGCAAGAGAAATAGTTTGCCAAATTATACCATTAAATCGTTCAGTTTGTCCATTTCCTTGGGGATTATACGGTGTAGATCTACTGGAGGCTATCCCTCTAGAGTATAAAAATGATTTTAATTCATAGGACATAAATGATGATCCTTGATCAGAATGAACATATTTGGGCATCCCAAATATAGAAAACAAATTATTTAAACACAGTATTACTGTATTTGCCGACATACATACGGGGCAAGGATAGGCAAAAGAAAAACGAGAAAATTCGTCAATGATAGTTAAAATATATCAGTTTCGTGTCGAAGAGGGAAGTGGGCCTTTAATATCTAGACTTATTCTTTCAAAAGGAGAAGTTGTTTTTATAAGAGTTCCATTATGTTTAACAAACCTTGGCTTGACTTCAGCACAGATTGGGCAAGATGCAGTCATTAACCTCACATCTTCTACTGAAAACGCCATATTTTTTTAGATCGGATCCAATGTATCATTCTCGTGACCCCAGGATGACATAATGATTGATGTAAATCGTACAGTGTTTTCTCTCTGCTGGTTCCATAAACTCGTGAAAAAGTGTCAGAAACAGTGTTGTAGCTGCCAGGGCGATCTAAGAATCTTTTATTTTTTAGCTGCCATGCCTTGCATTAAACATAAACGAAACAGATTTTTGGTCAGTGATAAGTTGAAAATGACGTCCAATTATAAAATGACTCCACTTTTTGAGGGATTCGACTATAGCATACGCTTCTTTTTCGACAGATGAATTGCCTCTTTCACGTTGAAAGAAAAACGCTACAGGTCTCCCATCTTGGCTTAAAGAAGCAGCAACAGACTGGTCAGATGCATCAGTTTCGACGACAAATGGAATACTATTTTCAATGGACGCAGCAGCTGGCAATATCACTTTTAAGCCTCTCGAAGTCTTTAATTATGGGTTCGGGCAAAGGGAATATTTTACAGGAAACTAGTCGGTGAATTTTTTCAGAAAAAGAAGGGATCCATTTTGAATAATGGGCAAACATACCAACCGCTCTCCTTAATGAGTATGTGTCAGTAGGAAGTGGAAGTTTTAGCAAAGGTTCAAGTCTGTCAGGGTCTGGTTTTAATATTTTGTCTTCAATTAGATACCCAAGAAGTTTAATGGATTTCACAGAATACGAGCTCTTCCTTTCGCTAATAGTAAGATTATATTTCTTTACTGGATAAGAAAGTTTGAAGATTTTTGTCGTGGCGGTGTAAGTTTTTCGTCTTCACGTATAGGGACTTGATGGTATGCACTTTGAAGATCTATGGAACTAAAAATCTCGAATTTAGCCACCACACGGACTATGTCTTCAATATTTGGAAGAGGACACGCATCTAAATGCGTGAATTTGTTGATAGTTTGTGGGTAGTCGATCACCATCCTCTCTTCTTATGGTTTTCATTTTTCATTATCAAAACTTGTGCACGCCATGGAGAGTTACTTTCTTCTATAATTCCATTCAAGAAAGTAATTTTAATTTCACTTAAAATAAATTTTGCATCTTCGTGTGAGAATCTTCGAGATTTGGTAGCAAATGGCCTGCAGTCTGCTGACAAATTTGAAAATAAAGTGGGTGGTTTTATATCCAATGCAGGTAAACAACAAACGGAAGGTAAATCAATTATTAAAGGTTGTTTTGGGCCTGCGAAGTGTACTTTTAAATTGGAATGTTGTCTGAGTATATCATGTCCTATTATAGCATGGGCACATAAGTCTAAAAGAACTGTCAATTGAAGATTTGCATATTTATGATGGTTTAGTTCCAAATCGACAAAACAGTGGCCTGATATAGGAGATTGTAAGGCAGTATAGGCCATGGATATGTATCCAGTACTTGGACACACAGGTATAGATACAGATGATAAGAATCTTTTAGAAATATAAGTTTCTGAACCTCCTGTATCAACTAAAGCATCAGCAGTACAGCCATTAATTTCGACTTTGATGACACACCTAGCTAAAGTTTCTGGAACGGCAGCGAGAATTTTTGAAGATGGAATGAGTGAAGCTGAGAATGCTTTTAATTTGCTTTTACTTTGACATACCTTTAAAAAGTGTCCCTGTTTTCCACAATCGCTGCAAATCGCATTCCTTGCAGGACACAAATTGCCTTTTATTACCTCCACGGAAATAACACCTATATACTTTTGTGGCTGCAGCAGTAAAGTGAGCTTCATGTTCTGCTATGGTTTGTTTACTTGTTGAAGATACTGAATTGAAAAAATTTGAAGACATAGTGTAGACGTCTGAATGCTTTTGGGCTAACTCCAAGGACAAAGCTTGGTTTACGGCGTCTTGCAGTTTTAAAGAGTGATTTTCGAGTAGACGTTGTCTAATATGGCATGAACTTAATCCACTAATAAATGAGTCTCTTATGTAGCCATTTCGGTTTTCATCGGCCGTGACAGCTAAAAAATTGCAATCCTTACTTAGTTGTTTCAGGATTTGTATGTACTGATTTATCGTTTCACCAGGTTGTTGCTTTCTAGAAGTGAGACAGTGTCTAGCAAATATTTTATTTCTAGGTTTGACAAAAATTATATCAAGTTTTAATTGCATCTGAGTATGTCAAACATTCGGCAGTTGCTATGACTTACATGATTTATCAAAAGTCTAAGTTTTTTCGGATCATCGATTTTCTCAACAGCAGATACAAATTTATTAAAGGTTGTCTTCCAGTGAGTCCATTCTGTCTGCGCTTTGCAAAGAGTTTGGATCAGCGTCGAATCTGTCTGGTTTTTATGAATTTATCCATACTTGCTAATTAATTAAATGATTATAGACCTTTTGATATAAGGCTTTAATTAGCAAGAAATACACATACAAAAGTTGACAAATAATAGATGGCAAGGACTATGTTAAAATACTAAACAAGATAGAACAATATAAGGGATTAAGGTAAAATAAATATACAAGGACTTTCGAATCTATTACAATTATATTGTTCTATTTTATCTTCTGTGTTGTATTTTAGATTTTAGTTTATGATTATTCTTTAGCATGATAAGACGAATCATATGTGACGTACTTTGTAACCTGTTTGAAGAATTAATAAAATAAATAAATACATTAATTAATTAACTGTAACAATAGTTAAAACCGAGGTCCCGTATAGTCGATTGTACTGGTTGACCGAGCGTAACCAAGAGTTCCCAGGATACCTTCTTTTTGGGTTCGCTTGATTAAGCAAATAATAAGTATAAATAGAGCTAGGTAGATTATAAGTTTAGTTTTAATCATCTTCTGATGATGCTAACATTGTTAGCGAAACGCACTCCACACAATCCTCGGGATTGTGGATAAAACTGCATTTATTGTAATAAAATATTATATAGGAAGATGCATATGTATATACTTGATAATCGTATGCATAATCCTGAATTTTTGATATAAACGTAAAGGGAAAAGAATAATAGCGCCTAACTCAAACCCTGAGGAACTCATTATTGGTAGGTAATCAGACCTTTCCAACTTACACTCTTTCCTGACTTCATCGTAGTGTAACCTATTTTTCAGAATTAGTTAATACCTGCGCCGGTTCTAGTCAAGGTCAAACAAATGCATGCTATAATTAATGCCTTACTAAAATCTAACAGCGTTAAGCATGTAATTTATTTATCAACTTCATTATAACGTACATCATATAACAGATCAATCATACTGGTATGTAAAACGGTACCGAAAACAAATCGGTTTCTTGAAGAACTCAGGGACACAATTCAATACATTTGTATACACAAACTCCTCCTGACCTTAGTATCTTAGGTACTTTTTATTTTTTAATATAGAAAATCTCAAAAACACGATTATATAATAATTGTATCTTACTTACATTATTCGACATCATAATCGTCAACAAAGCCTTATTGTTCGCATTTACTGCCACATTTAGCACAGTGGCCTGGAATAGTATCACAATACTATGCATCACTAGCCATTATGTTAAGAAAAAGTCAAACCAGATATATTAAACTTTGATTAAACTATTACCATGTCTAGCAATATTAGCTTCATTATGCAATTTTAAGTCTCACAAATTGGACACAGTTTGAATAGATAATTTCATCTATTATATTTTATGTTTGACTCGAAACCTTCGTTCGAAGCAGTAAAATAAAGTACACAACTTCAAAACCTAATATTTTCACTTTCATATAAAACAGAGTAACGCTTTCCAAGATTAAAACCAAGGGAGTGCCTAATAAATATATAAATTCGTAATTAAACGATTATTACCTAACAGGAAAACCGCGTCATGCTTTCACTCTACGATACCAAAGTAATAACTTAGCAGCACTCGACTCGCCTTTCGTTAATCCTGTTAGCATCATCAGCAGCTTAAACATCTTAACTACGACTTTATGCTATCCTAACCTACAGGCCAGTTCATGTGAAAATAAAACAGACCAATCACAGGTCGTCGTTCAGGTTCGCTTCAGGAACGAGTGTAGCCGGCTGTAAGGAATAGGCACTTTGTCTTTATTGTAAAAAAGTCATAGAGATTAAAGAGAATATATATTCAGTCTGCAGTAGACCACTTTACTAAACATGTAAATGGCAGCACCTCAAAAATAAAATTCAACTGATATCGTGGAAAACTTTGAAACTTCCATTTAACATCTTTCTAAATCCACTAAATAATTTCCAAAACATAATACAACACATTTTTGTAAGCAAATTGTCAAATTGAGCTTTCAATTGTTTTACACAGGGCGTTTTATGATATCACTACAATTTTATCAAATTTAATTTTTCTCGAGAATCTAGGAAAACATTTTCATATTACTGTTAGTTATTCTGAGATGACGTATAAACAAATTTATAAAAACAAGCTTGAATGTTTTTTGATCTCGCCGCCATTTTTGGAGACATGCCGTTTTTGTAAAATCATTGTCAAATAACCGAACCTTTAGGTCTTAAATGACGTTCATATTTTCTTAATAATTTTCACAATGCATTTTTAATGGTGTGGTTTTCAGGATTCCGTTTATACAACTAATGACAACCTTAGACAAAAGCGGACATAAGGTTTTCTTAACTGTAAGGCTGAGCGAATTATTAGTGACAGTATGTTCTTTAAAAATGTGTCCTACTGAGACTTGTCGAATCCACAACGTTGCCACATTTATTTTCTTCCCTTTGATTGCAATAATTTTGCCTCCAAGTTCACAGCGGTTAGTGGCGGCTCCTATACAGGGTGTTCCTAAACGTCGTGCCAATATTGAAAGAGATGATGCTACTAGCACTTTTAAGAAGAAAAATAGGACGTTAAAATTAAATTATTTTATAAGTTTTTTTAATAATCTTTGTTAATTTTTGCGATATTTAATTCAAATTTGGTACTGCAATAATTAATCTCCATGGACCACCACATTTATCTTAAAGCCTGTTGTTTTTGTTTGGGGTCTCGGTCCCTTTAAGCCTCCCGCACGTTTCATTAGCGTTTACTAATAAAACTACATACATTTCAATATCTTCTAAATAATACAAAATATAAAAAAATACAAGAGACGAAAAAGTTAGAAAACAAAATGATATTAAAGCAAGAATAGCCAGTGACGTTCGAATAAAAAGTTCGGGGGCCTAAAGGAACTGTGCCACAAAGAAAACAACGCCATGTGTGTCTTAAAATGTATTATTATAGACTTACAGAGATTCTTTAGTGTACAAGATTTAAATTAAATAGTTTGCTTTGTTTTCCCATGTATACTGTTTGCTGTGGGAAACAGAAGATGCTAGGTGAAAATTGGTATAGTGGATTTGGCGCATTTTAATAATTTAGTTACCAATAAATTCAAGGAAATAAAGAAAAACCAATGGACTTTGTATATAAACATTGGGTATGATTTTCGTTCCATACGTGTTACTATTATGATATTATCTAGTTAATTGAGACTTAAATATGCAACACTTACATATTTATTCAGATATTATTTATAATCAAATAAGGAACCTACATTTTTTTACTGAAATAAATTTCATCATTTTAAAGTACTCGCTCTTTTTTGTACTTACAAACCCGTAATGGGTCACCATCTCTGAATGTGCCAAAAAAGGCCTAAGAGGTGCAAAGATCTATATGCTATCAGATAGTAGCCTTAAAAGCGCTAGCATCTGGCAAACAGAAACAGACTCACCCTAATATGGGTACCAGGGCACGACAGTGTGGAAGGGAACGAAGCCGCTGACCAGCTCGCACGGAATGGTGCACAGACTGCCTTTTGCCGGCCTGAACCATTCTGTAGCATCACTAGAGGACACGTAATGAACAAACTCAGAAATTGGGAAAAAAGCGGAAAGAGACACATTGGGCCAATGTACCTGGGCAGAGACAGGCCAAAAGAATCATCTCTCACTCGCCAAACTACACAAAAAAGCTTCTCAAGCTACAAAAAAATGAGTCTCACTGGACATGGCCCCTGGAGGTACCACCTCAAGAAAATGGGGAAACAACGCAGATTCTGCCAAACTATGGCTGAAACGTCAAAGCGCTTAATCTGCGAACTTTAAGTGTGACTCTGACTCGCCAAAGGTTGAGGCATCTCGAAAATGCCCTTATGGCACCGGGAGATCTACAAAAGCTCAACCCTGGAAATATTCTGAGGTTCTCAAAAGAGATAGGAATTTTCGTGTAAAATAGAAGGGTATACACAAAAGATCAATTGTGGTCGACGTGTTGAAGGGCAAATCTTGCCGAGCGACTCCTCTACCTACCACACCATATCCTAGTTTTTATTTTGTACACAAAAATATATCATATAAATATAGAGATAGGTTGTTAATTAGCTAGATTTGAAGTAGAGGAGCGTTTGTGTCGAAAGTTGAATGTCAAAAATCTCCTACGACAAATTGTGAATACAGAAGAGATCAAAATCTGAAGAGAAGAAAGGCATCTTGGTTAGTTTCATCATTAAATAGAAATAATGCATAAATCAGGCCGCCAAAAGACTAGTTTGGAAGATGTAATCATACAAGATATAAAAATGAAAACAAGTATCTTAGTATTTATGACGAGTATTAGGATTTTTTTCGTCGATATGGAAAAAATGGTTTGTAAAGCTAATTGTTCTGAGTAATCACGCAAAATAATTTTCTAAAATAGATGTTTATAGATTTATTAAAATACTTTTTACTGACAAACTGAAGTTCAAATCCTTTTATGGGATTTCGACCCTGCCTACTCATCACATCATCATCACACTCGTCGATATGGAAAAAATGGTTTGTAAAGCTAATTGTTCTGAGTAATCACGCAAAATAACTTTCTAAAATAGATGTTTATAGATTTATTAAAATACTTTTTACTGACAAACAGTTCAAATCCTTTTATGGGATTTCGACCCTGCCTACTCATCACATCACCATCACACAGCCATCATCTAGTCCACTGCTGAACATGGGCCTCCCGTAACTCTGCCCAATTTCGTCGATCTTGGGCTGTTTGTATTCAGTTGGTCTTCGCTCTTTTAAGAGGGTCCGTCCATCTCGTTGGAGGACGTCCTCGATTTCAGTACGCTTCCTTTCGAGGTCTCCATTCGATAATTCTTTTCGTTCAAATTGACCTATCCTTGTCACCGCATCCATAACGCCTGTGTGTTGTCTTATTACATTAGGAACCCGATCGCTCAAAGATACTGCCAGCATGGATCTTTCCATTTTTCTTTGTGCAATTCTGATATTATTTGCCGATTGCATGGTAAGGGTCAATGTCTCGGCGCCGTAGGTCAGGATCGGCAGAACACACTAGCCAAAAACCTTGCGCTTTAAGCACACCGGGATACTGGACCTGAAGATGTATCCAAGCCTCCCAAATGCGGCCCAGGCCAAACCAATCCTTCTCTTAAGATCATGTGTTTGGTTGTCTGCTGACATTAATTTCATAACCCAGATATTTATACGATGACACCTGCTCTAGTGGAGTGTTGTTTACCATAAGGTTCTTGATAATGACTAGGTTCGTCATATAGTTGGTTTTTGTGAGATTAATCTGAAGTTCAACCCGTCTCGAGGCGTTGTTGAGTTCGTACAACATTTTACATGTATCGTCTATTCTATCCGTGATTAATATTATATCATCTGCGAATCACAGATCATGTAAGTGTTCGCCATCAATGTTGACACCTGATGAGTCCCAATTGACTCCAGCAGAGTCGTGAAAAGCAGGGGTGAGATTGTGTCTCCCTGTTTTACTCCTTTTCGCATTGGAAACTTATTTGTGTCAGAATGTGCCCTAACACTAGCCGTTGCTGATTTGTGACATCCCGTTTTGGTCATTAACTAGGAGTAAATTTTTAGTACGTCCCGGTACTATTCATGCTTCCTTTCTAAGTACGAAATCTAATTCCGATATTGAATTCGATTTTATATCTGTCCCGCGTGACCTAATGAGTCCGTCTCATTGGAGCGTTGAGAAACGTCGCAGTGAAATTTCCTGCGTGGGGCTTGGTAGGTACGCAGCCATTTTGGTACTTGTCGTTTTTTTATTGTGCCGCGCAGTTTCGCCCTCCGGGTAAGAGGTAAGTTTTCTTTATTAATTGTAGATGTTTTGCGTTTCCCGGGTCGTTATTTATTGCATTTTTGTATTATTTCGCTTGTTGTTCATTTCGGACTCGATGTAATAGCCTAATTAATCGGCGTGACGTCATCCTAATTAGAGATTAATATGGGATGATAGTTTTTTTACTACTCGGGTAGCGTAGCTTTATTATTTAATGATTATTAAATTAACCGGTTTCTTTCATATCGGACTAGATTTAATTGGCTTGATTATTCGGTGTGACGTCAAATTGATTAAGAGAGTAATTTGGGGCTTATGGGCTTCAATATTTGAATGAAATAGTTGTTATGGTTTACTCACGGGTCCTTGCCATCAGCCTAAATAATCGTTTTTATTTTGTTTCCGACGAAGTGTAATGTAGATTTTCGGTAATTTAGCAGTTCGATTTATTTGACCTTTCTGAGGCGATTTAGATACGAGTGCAGAATTTAACCATTGATTTCGATTTCGCTTTATCAAGGACAACTATTTTCTACAGTCATTAGTTGCGATTAATGCTAAGACCGCTAATTTCATGGAATTTATTATATTACCGGAGTTAGAATCAATGCAATGGGGAATTATGGTTTTTATCTTTAATTTTATTATTTAATCTTGCCATCAACTTTTAGTGATTCGGGTGGGTTTTTGATTTTAATTATTAATTAAACACTAAACCGGGAAATTCGGTTGTTAATGTTTAGGTTATGCAGTTTTGTTTATTATTAGTTTCCGTTGCAAAGGGAAGCAGCCATCCTATCGTGTATTTTTAATGGAGATTACAGTTCTTCGCATATTTTCCTTCATTGTTGATTACCGTATTGAACTTTATACTCGATTTATTAAATTAAAGGTAGAAGCACGCTTTTTTGTATTTAATATTGGAACGTTCGGACCATTTATTTGCCAAATTCGTCTAGTACGATGGTTTTATTTTAGTATATTTTAGTGCTTTTGTTTCGCTATGTGGACTGTATTTGAACTATTCACTTGAATTATTAAAATTCGGGAAAAGTTATGCTTTTTATTTGATAATAATATTGGAGGGTCACTCAGACCATTTATTTGGCAAATTTGTTTAGTATGATTTTTCATTAAAGTTTATTTTAGTGCCTTCTGTTCGTTATTTAGATCATACTTGAATTCTTGTATCAATATGGTATGGATTTTATCTGCACCCGACTAGGAACGATCCATTTAATTACATTAATTTTTTTTAATTTGTACTATTGCTGTTATTTACTGTTCTCAACGATTATTTACGTTTATTTTGCTGTGCCAAACTCGGTCCTAAGTCTTGGACTGCTTATTTCCTCTTTCTAAAGGACTGTAATATTATTTTTAACTGATGATGTCGGATTCCCTTGGTCGAACGGAATCTTATTTAGTTTTTGCATAACTAATATTAAGCTATAATTGTAATATTATGATTGCTCTGATATACTATTACGGGGGTGCTCTTTTCAATTTATTCTTTGTTTTTTTAACTTTTGGTTCATTTTTGAAATTTTATTTAAAATTAAAAGGGGAATACCCTGTCTCGAATCTGAAATTAGGGAATCAGCTGAATTATTTTTTTTTGGAAAGATAGTATATAATAGCAATCGATTCACATATCATTGTGACTCGTTACTAGGGAATGTTTCCATTCCTAGGGTCCTTCCACCGGGCGAGAATTTGGGAGTCCTTACACCAGGCGGAACCTTGATGTTTCGCCTACCTGGCTGTACTACTGTATATTTGGCTTGGCAGAACTTGCTTACCTGGTGTGACCGGACAGTCCATTCGACTGGCTAGACGTGTTGGCCGTCGGAGAGTTTTCCACCCAGCCGGGTTGGTTGATGTTGGAACTTTGGTGAAAAATAGCCAAGTGTTTAGTTTAGATTTAAAATACTGTGTCTGGAATAACTGTCACTTTTACGTTGGCACCTTTTGTCCTTATAAGTTATTGCGCCCATCTTATTTTGCGGTTTACGTGATCACGATCCCGCGCAGTAGACCAAACCCAAGTTTTCTTTTTAGTATCCCTTATTTCTCGCTGGGGCTCTTAGGCACTTAAGTGGCGCCTAATTCATCTTCATTTAAACTTAAATCTGCATAGAGTGGTGGTCAACCACTGATAAATTTTATATTTCTAATGCTAGGTTCATTATTATTAGAGAATTTAGTTTTATTGGAGTTCAGACCACCTACAATCATTGGTATCTCACCTGAAAGTATTTATATTAATATTTTGGGCCTCCTCAATTTACTTTTACACTGTTTGTATTTATCGCTATTTTTGGCAATTATCTTGGCCCATCTTGATCTTTTCAAATAACGAGATAGTATTGTATTTGCGGCCTTTTTATTTGGCTCGACAATTTTTCTCATCAAAACTTTTCAGCTCTACTACATTTGGTGGTATTTTGCGATTCTTACCGGCAAGGTTTACCTTGAGGAGCGGGGGTCTTGCAGCAGGTTCCACGAATAACGCGGGGATCTCCAGTTTGGTCCGTAACGAACTCGGTGGCGCTCAAAGAACCTTTCTCCGGAGCAGCGGGCAAATTGCGCGCTCACTTTACAACTTGCTACAAGGCCTTGCATTGCGACCTTGCTGAGTGCTTATTTTGACGGAGGATATCTGGTCGAATTAGGAAAGTGTACACTAATATTAATCTCGGTATAACTCGTCATAGCTCCACGAGCATTGAACATCTTTTAATTTTTATAATAATATATTTATTACACAGAGAGCGCGTCGCAGATTCATAGATATTTTTCATGAGCGATATATATCTGTGGTCAATTCTACATGCTGTCAAGGCTTCCAACACTTTATCTTGATGGACAGAGTCAAAGGTCTGATAATCAACGACTATTAGAATTAGGGGTTTGTTGTAATATGCTTATCTCAATTAATATTGTTATTACCTGAAGATGGTCGTTTGTTCCAAACCCTTTACGAAAACCAGCCTGTTCTATGGCCTGATATGCATCTAATTTAAGATCTAGACGATTTGTTATTATTCTGGTAAGAGTTTGTATATATGTACATACATAGAGAAGGCTAATAGGGCGGTAGTTGCCCAGGTCAGTGGTATCACCCTTCTTATGCAGAACAACAATAACAGCTTTATGCCACTTGGTCGGGGTTACACCCTGTAAAAGGCATTCTGTGAACATTTTACTAAGAGCCCGCCGGACACATCTTCCTCCCGATCTGATTGCTTCTATTATTATTCCATCGTCACCCGGTGCTCTACCGTTCTTCATTTCTCTAAGTGCATTTTGATTATCAAAGGTTGTTATATCTGGGATATCTTTAGATTCCTGATTCTGTATATGGGGTATGCTCGTATCTCGATGTCCTGGGTGTTTGTAAAGTTCTTTATAGAAACCTTCCAAAATATTGAGAATTTCATCCCTATTTGTAGTGATTTTGCCTTCTTCGTTCATTAACTTCGTAATGTTTTTTGAGCCAGTATTCATATTTCTCCTCAGAACCTACAGACTTCTGTTCGCTTCTATCACTGATTTTATTTCTCTAGAATTGTAACTTCGTGTGTCTCTTCTTATTGATGAATCGGTTGACCAATTCTATAACCAAGTATATGAGGCTTTTAATGCATTCATTCCTATAAAAATATTTAAAACAAGCAACTTTCCTTGCTGGTTCTCTCCCGAACTTAAGGAACTGAGCTTAGAAAAGAAAACAGCACACAGATAACATATAGTATTTACACAGATTACTCAAAAGCCTTTGACCAGGCCAATCATGACATGTTAGTTACTAAAATGAAACGTATGGGAATTCAAGACCCTGCTCTATCTTGGTTTAATGATTTTTTAAGAAATAGATACCAATGCGTTAGAATAAATAATTACTTATCTGTCCCATTTGAAGTTCCTTCGGGAGTAACACAGGGATCCCACTGTGGACCATGGTTATTTTTACTTTTTATAAACGACCTAAGTTAACGGTCTCACATCCCCTCACTTGTCATTTGCTGACGACTTGAAGGTCTACCGAGCAATAAATTCTATCCAAGACTCAGAAATACTTCAGATGGATATAAACACACTAGCAGGGTAGTCACGCATAAACGGACTACATCTAAATCCTTCAAAAAGCTCTGTTATTACATTTTCTAAAAGCAAAAACCTAAGTCGCTTTATCTATGATTTGAACGTCAATGAATTAACACGAACACACCAGGTGAAGGATCTAGGGGTAATTCTTGATACGGAGTTAAATCTTAAAGCCCACATTAACGCAATAGTTGGCAAAGCCTTTAAACAGCTTGGATTTATTCTACGCCAAAGTAAACATTTCTCTCCATATATAATTAGAACATTATTTTTGACTTTTGTAAGACCTTGCGTGGAATACGGATCGATCGTTTGGTCGCCACATTATGCGACACATATTAAATCTATAGAAAGAGTCCAACAAAAGTTTTTTAAATCTTATGCATTTAAGCTAGGTATAGATATTTTCAACTTGGAGTACACCGAAAGATGTAGCCTTTTAAACTTGCAATCACTGGAGAGTCGTAGGTATCAACAGGAGCTGGTTTTTGTCTAAAAATTGGTAAATGGTCTGATTGATGCTCCAAACCTCCTTAAATTACTTAATTTTAAATGCCCCAGGTCATACATATAACACTAGAAATGTCTCCCTTTTTCGTTGTCCGTTTCATAGAAAAAACTATGGACTTAACAGCCCCATGTCCAGAATGCAAAAGCGTTTTAACGATAATTGTGACGTCTTGCATTTGTCCACATCCCTGCGAAAGTATAAAAATGTTTGTTATGACCTCTATAAGTGAAACACTTGTTCAGGCTTTTTTTTTCTTTGTTATGTTGCATAGTCTATTGTTATGAGATTATAATGTTGAATTATTATGTATATGTATAATTGTATAAAACTAATAAATGTGTTATTACCTATTCTTTGTAAAAATGGCGTTACCGTTGATAAATAAATAAAAATAAAAAAATGAGGAGATGGATTTATTAAGTTCTCTTCATTCATCTAGAATTTCATTGGTTTTCCTCTCGTCGTCTTTTTATCAATTTTTTTTGTTTCTATAGGGAGCTCTGAACCTTTCGTTCTCTTGATACTATGTTGTTCTTGTGCGTTTTTTAATGTATCAGTCAGAATGTCATTCATCCCATCAACATCGGATTGACCAAATAAGTTATTCTCTAGCAGGTCCTTCTGAATCTGCTCCTGATACATGGTAATATTTTTGACTTCTGTCCACTTGGTGTTGATGGTTCGGGTTTGAGAAGCTGTTAAGGACAGATACCTTTTTGATGGTCCCTCTTTTGTCTGTCACTAATTAATCTATATTAATAATAAATACTTAAGAAATTACAGAAAAAATACAAATTACTAAGAATAAACTGGTGAAAAAGTATCGGATTACGATAGGATAGTGTCTTCTTTAAAATACCTAGTAGGTCTTATTTCACGTCACCCGTTACACATACTATTCATCAGGTTATTTATTAATGTTTGTGGTATATTTTCCTAGTTTTCGCGTATAAACCCAGCAAGTGGTTCTAATGTTTTGGGAATATTTTTTTTTATTGTGAACCATCTAATAATTTTAGTTTTGATCAGACCATGTTCAAGTATATTCAAATCAACCAAATCCTTTTGCCCAGACCCCTGACGTGGAAGCAAAATTATTGCAGCTGCAGAAATAAGCTTGTTTACCGATCCTTGCATTTAATTTTCTTAATGCCGCCTAACCGATTAAAGAAATAACCGTTACGTTATGTTTCATTGACTCTGTTTCATTGTCATTCAGTAGGACACATTTTCAAAGGACGTACGGTCGCTAATAATTCGCTCAGACATAGTGAAAATTATTAAAAAGATATGGACGGCATTTAGGATTTAACGGTTTATTTATTTAACACTCTGTATAAAAATGATGTGCTGTCACTTTTAAAGCCTTGTCGCCTAACACATTTCATGTAAAAAAATGATAACTTAAATGTATTGACAAAACTAACAAGCCAAAATGTTACTTGTTTTTCTAAATTTTTCTATAGCTATCTCAGAATAGCTACCAATAATCAATTTTGTTCCCTAGACTAGGAAAAAAGTTAAATTTGATAAAATTGTATTGGTTCCACAAAGGACCTTGTATCAAACCGCTGAGAGCAGAATTTGAAAATCTGCGTACAAAAACATGTTTTGCTAGCAAACGCCGAAAACTACATCCTAATATCTTATTTGGTTTTTAAAATATTGCATTTTAAAATTAGCCCTAAAAAATTGCTTGTCTCGTTTATTTTGTCCAGCAGTTTAGATGTGGATATATGGAAAATTACACTGAAAAATAATATTCTAATGCTAGCTCTTTGACTAAAAACAGCAAGCCTATAGCAAAGAGTATATAATGTAAAGAGAAGACAGCCGGCGAATTTCCTTTGATCTTTCGTCAGCGGTTTCAATGACCTCGTCCCTTTAACTCGGAGATATCGCGACGTTGCCGGATGTAACTTTTTATCAAGGCGGGCGATGTTGACGTCAAGTCAAACAAGATGGCGAATAATCGACTTCTTCACAGTGGGTCCAAATAACGAAAATGAGGACAAAACTTACTAAATATCTAATACTTTCTGCTAAGATAAAATTTTATATCCAGTGATTTTCATTCAAATTCTCTGAATTTGTTTAAATTTTTGCATTTTCTTAAAATCTCAGTGCTCAACTTATTTTAATTTAAAAATGTGATAAAATTCAGTTTTTTAATGTTTCCGGCGAATTTTTATCAAAATTTACTCACGACGTCTAAAAGCTTTAATTAATTAAATAAGAATTTCCTTCAGTTTAAATTAAAAAGGTGTAATCAATATTTTTCGATTATTTTAAAGGAAAGTTTCATTCAAAACATAGAGGGGATAAACTCTTAGTATGTAGATAAACCAACGAAAAAGTAAATTCTATTGGAATCTCACTTTAAGCTTCATATTCACTTCCGCAAATTTCGCCTTTTTTTGACAGTTGTTGATTTTTCGCGCGAATGTAAGTTTTGGTCCATACTCATTGACGCGAAATTTTGTCGGCGAATATTTGCTAAAAAGTTCAAATAGTTTTAACTTTTTTACGAATTTATGCTTTAGAATAGGTTTTATAGGTTAGGTCCAAGTACCGGTAGATGTAAGCAGATTAGTAATATATTTTTAAGTCTAGAATGGGCTCAATTAATCTCATTTCTGCAATTAAATTGCAAAAATCGCATTTTAAAAATATATTTCTAACCGAAAATTTTCCTTTCTGGTGTCATTTAGCTGGTGGGTATTTCGTAATTTTAGGATAATTACTAAAAGGACGCAAACGGAACATAAAATAATATCTCCACCGAAAAAAATTATAATTAATATTATTATCCAATGGTCAAAGTATCTATTCTACAATTTAACCAAAGAACCCAATGCCTGAATAGAATAAACAAATAAATATAGCAAAGCAGTCAAGAAATTTGATGTTAATTCACAATTATGGTAGAATTCGTAAAAAAATAAAATTTTTCACTGCGAATAATTTTAAAGCTGAAAATGACAGTTTATGTAAAAAAAAGCGAAATTCGCGAAAGTGAGTTTGAAGCATAATTATTTAGAGTAGAATTTTCTGAATATTTAGTAATGAAATTAAAACAATTAATGTTTTATCAGAAATCCGAGGATTTTTTGAGAAAAGCCATGAAAAATGCATGTATTGCAGGTAAGCAAAATTTTACCGAGTGATTATTAAAAGATTCTATTAAATGAATTGTGCTACATATCATAATTAAAGTTTATACACCTAATTTCGATTACACAATATGAATTAAAGAACTAAACCAAACGTCTCCCTAATAAATCTAAACTTGACCTTTACGGGATATATTTATCCCACTGTGTTGGCTGATCGTCCTTGCTTGACGATTGTGTCCGATATAATCCGATAACATACGAGGCGCCCTTTAAATCGGAGTTCTCATCTATCCCTATCTAATTTGATTGCTCTGTCTTACTGTCCTCTCTTTACATTATATACTCTTTGCCTATAGTTCAAGTCGGAAATAATAGTCAGTGACTCATTTTTAGTTCTAAGGCGCGCCTCGAGGGGTAAGGAAAGAGAGAAGGAAATTCCAGTGGCGGATACAATTGCTTTGTAAATTAATATGTTATAATAACTATATAATGGAATAAGTAGACTTAGGCAAATATCCACTTAAAAAAATAAAGTTTATGCACATATATATGCATGATTTTAGTCTAAAATATGCAAAAAAACGTATATTCAAAATTATTCCTAAGTCTAGTAATAAGCAACAAAATTGTACTACAAACAAATAGTACTATGTATTCATTAAGGCTAGGAAAAAAGAGTCATGGATGATATCATAAAATACCATATTGAAAGTTGCATCGAAAGTTTACATCAAAAATCAATAAAATTGGAAGTTTACTACTCGTTATCGGAGGTTTGATCAGAATTTGATTCAGAATCATTACTATCACTACTTTCGGAACCAACATTGATAATAAGAGGTTCAACTATAACTTCGACCGTAGTATCCAAATCCCACATTTGTTGTTGAATTGAAAATGATGAATAAAAACGCAAAAATGTGATTTGCGTTGAAATTCATTTAGTTTCCAAAAGCAGAGTTTAAAAAAGTAAAAATACAAACACACGAGTGTTTATAATATAGGTATATAATTAAAGAAATGCATTTTTAGCAATAATATTAAACATTATCATAATTAAAACAAAAATAAATAAAAAAAATTAAGCGAGTCTGCTAGTACTCGAGACTAATGTGTAAACATATCCTATAACGACATCGGTTGTAAAAAAAATGACAGCAGCAAGTTATGTTCCCAAGCGGTAACCCATCCAAGTACTAATCACGCCCGACGTTGCTTAACTTCAGTGATCGGACGAGAACTGGCATTTTCAACGTGCTATGGCCCTTACCTGTACATTTTAGCATGTTCATAGAATAAAAACAAAAACATTCGCATTTATATTATTAGTTAGGATTCTTTAATAATACGCATTGGCAGCTTCGGAGCGGATTAATTCACTGCACAAATTCGACACGAAAATCTGATGCCACCAGGAATAACATCAACATATGGACACAGCATATTTACCTTATAATCTTGGGCCGACATCCTTTGATTTGGGACAGTCAATAACCAGCTTTTTCAAATTTTACTGTTTTAAACGTCTGGGCATCTGAATAATACTTTTGACAGTTCGTATAATTTAAAATAATAATATGCTTTTTTACCGTCTAAAATCCGTTTAAAAACGATTTTAAATGGCAAAATTGTATAAAAATCCGAAAATTCGGACTTTTTTAGTACGATAGCCGTGGCTTCGGACGAATTTGTCGTGGATTTTGAAGCGAAAATCAATTTAAATTCAACCGTCTATTAAAAATAAGCTGTGATATGGATCCAAATACACTGCGAATATAATATAATAAAAATGATACTTTTGACGGTTCGTTTAATTTTAAATATGCTTTTTTATCGTCTAAAATCCGTTTGAAACGATTTTAAATGACAAAATTGTATATAGTACTGTCCTAGCGGCTAGAATCGGTTTCCGTTCCATTTGCCGAGATTTACCCTCATACCGCCGCGTAAGATGTTTACACATCAAAAACTCAAGGGCATTCAAGATCAAATTACCTCAATGTCATTCAAGGTAAAAGACACCACAAAACAGTCCCAAGGACCTTCAAGGTCATACACGCTTTTAGCAATTCCAAGGTCATATGCGCGACCTTCAACAAAAACTCAAGGACATTCAAGGTATAATGTCAAGGACATTCAAGGTGAAATTAGGCCAATGTCATTCAAGGTCGAATACACTTAAAACCAAGTTGTCGGGGTCTATCTCAAATTTTGCAAATTTTAGAAGAGGGCTATGACTCAATATTGTTTTAAACGTCTGGACATCTGAATAATACTTTTGACAGTTCGTTTAATGTAAAATAATAATATGCTTTTTTATCATCTAAAATCCGTTTAAAAACGATTTTAAATGACATAATTGTATAAAAATCCGAAAATTCGGACTTTTTTAGGACGATAGCCGTGGCTTCGGAAGAATTTGTCGTGGATTTTGAAGCGAAAATTCATTAAAAAAAAGCAAACTTATAGAAGGAAAATTATAGAAGAGGGCCATGACTGAATATTGTTTTAAAA